>OX030961.1:4171919-4289419 GCA_943735955.1 Piscicola geometra
TAGATGAATGGATGGATGAATGGATGGATGAATGGATGGATGAATGGATGGAAGAATGGATGGACGAATGGATGGATGAATGGATGGATGGATGAATGGATGGATGAATAGATGGACGAATGGATGGATGAATGGATGGATGAATGGATGGATGAATGGATGGACGAATGGATAGATGGATGGGTGAATGGATGGATGGTGGATGAATAGATAGATACATTGATAAGTGTGAATAGAAATGAATGCACACATGTGTGCAGGATTGTTTACGAAGATAGATGGGCGCGTTAATAAATGAAATTGTAAAAACCTTTCAAATAATTAAACCAAATTGAAAGTAGAATTAAACAAAAATTTAATTTTTTCTAAAAACAAAGTTGCAAAGAGCCTAGCACTGCCAACAAAATAATCTCACGTTGGTTTGGAAGCAAGAGTGTAGTCCGACCAAGAAAGGCGGTTTGTGAGAAAGGGCGAGGATGTTCCTTTCGATCCTCGTGCAGTCCACGTCGTCATTCTGTGGCGAGTGGAAGAGGCTTGAATTTAATTATTTAAGTCATTTGAATTTATTTCAATTCATGAAAATATTTTATAAAGTGTTGAAATTGTTTTTTTATAAAAAAGAACTGATTGTAAAGCGCTTTTGAAAATGACTGTATTTGATTGATTGGTTGGTTGATTGGAGTAGATTTTTATTCGTTTCGAAGTAATCGCATTGCGTGACTAGAATATTGTGGTGAGAGAATATTTTAATTCTTAAGTATTGGCTAGATGTACTAGATGTATGTAGTAAATTGCTACATTGTAGTAATGCTGTGATAATTTAAATTACTGTATAAAACAATGATAAATGTCATAATTAAATAAAAAATAAGTGTAAAATATTTAATACGCAAGAATTTTATATGTGTAAATGAATTGCAAAAAAGAAATTTTGTTGAAAAAAGTAAATAGGAAAGCTTGTTTCTGGTGTTTGTAATTAGCGAGTTGCGAAATTCAATCCCGGTGCTCGGCAGAACACAACGAGAATACACGCGGAGGACTTTTATTAAGAACAAAATATTTTTTTACTGAAGGCTTATAGGTCTTTAGTGCCACATAAGATCAGTGAAAGTTCCGTAAAAGATGAAACATTTGTAAAACAATATAAAAACGATAAAGTAAAAATAAAAACTTAATATCTATTAATAATGAATTTTAATGTTTAAAAAAAATCTTCTTTGTGGATATAGGGCACAAGAGAACCTGCAGTATGACGTCCTTCTTGAGGATCTTGATGGCGTAGTACTCTTCTGTGCCCTTGCGCTGAGCCAGAACTACCTGGGAAAATTAAAAGTTCGGAGTAATGATTGAGTTCAAGAATTCATATGTAAAGCAGAAAAGGTAAAAGAAAAACGATCAATGCAATTTTTTAGTTGAAAGGTTATATGTAAAGCAGAAAGTTAGAACTAAAATAAAGTTGAAAGATTTCTTGAAAGTGTGTAGAAATGAAAGAAAAACAAACTTTTCCAAATGATCCCTTGCCTAGAACGTTCAAGAAGTTGAAGTCTGTAAGTCTGAGTTGGAATTGTTTTTTTATTCAACAAATAACAAATGAATAATGATATGAACCCATTTAAAAGTGTCAATTTTCACTTGAATTTTGTGACGTCAAGCATTCAGTTTTAATATAATATATTCTATTGAACTTTCAGTAATATTTGTTCTACATTTCTTCAATATTTGTTTTCAGATTTTGGTGAAACTTTCGAATAAAATATGAATAAAAATAATTTAAAATTAATAAATTAAATTGTTAGAATATTTAAGACGTTTAAAATGGCTTTATGAGTAGCATTTCAAAATATAGCCCTTAAGACCTAAAATGATTAATAATATAAAACAAAAAATAAATTTAAATATAAAGATTAATAAAATAAAAGTAACATTTCATTTTATTGAAGCCTGGCGTTGATGCTTATTTCATGATTAAAGAAACCATGAAAGAAATGTATAAAATAAGAAAAGTTTATACCTACTCAATAATGAAAGTCTTCAAGACCGTGAGCTTCAAATTAGTTCAAAAAGGATTTGACAATACTATTATTGTAATTATTAATTTGAGATCTTATTTGGAAAAACGATAGTTAAAAATGCCACGGAAAAACAAGTTATAAAAAAATAAGTTAAAAGATGCCTTGGGAGAACGAATACATGTTTAAAAAATATAAAAATCATTATCCTCGTTTTCAATTTTCATTGTGAGCCCTTTGGCTTTATCTTAACAGCAACTTTTTTCATTTTCTTTTTTATATACAGGTGAAAAAGTCACCGAGTGTGTGAATAATAAGTTATGAGTTAGTGGTCCTAGGTTCGAGTGTAACCGATGCTCTAGTAACCCATAAACGAATTGAAATATTCAGCTTAAGAGGCCTAGAAGCTCGTTAGGGTATATGCCACTATAATAATAATCGTAATTATTTATTTATTTATTTAGTTAGCTACACCACCAGCCAGCCCCTGCTGAAGCTTCTCTAAATAAAAAAAACAAAATTGCAGTAAAAATACACTTGTATAAAGGCATGCATTCCAGGGATGGGCAAAATCAAATCAAACCGCCGATTGGGATTTGAATCGGAACCTGATGAGATCCTTCATGTGGGGTTGTCTGGGATGGCTGTTTTGCAGACTGGCACATTCGGAATGACTCGGAGACAGCGATGATGAAGATATCTGTTGTAGAAAAAAAATTTTTTTTAAATATTTTTTTATTAGGATGCTGGAGAAAATAGTTTTCATGGATTTCAAAGTTAGAAAGTGTGATACTTTTTTTGTGAGATGTTAAGATAAGAAAGCAAAACTGAGAAAATTTTTAATTATATCGTTCTCTTTTGTTTTGACTAACGGAAAATTATGATTGATATCGAGCTTAAGCTACTGGGACTTGAAAGATGAATATTAAAAAACCTAGTTTTGAAAGAGTTAACAAAGTGATAAATCTGAAAAAAATAGATTAATAAAAAATGTTTTATTTTATTTTTAGAAAGTTAAAAACATATTTCATTGTCTTATTCCCAAAAATGAAAAAACTCCAAAAGTATCTTTCACACACTTTCAGTTTGTGTTGGAGTTCTTGAATACTGGAAGTGGCATCATCGTGGCAAGGAACGTGGTAGAACTCTCCTTCTTCCTCGTTCAACAGCCTGAACCACCCCTTCTCTCCCGATGGATTGCTCACCAGTTCCGAAATGCCAAAGGAAAGCGCTCCCATGAAATCGTTTCTCGAAGTCCGATCCCAGTCCCACACTTCGATCGAGAGTCGCTTGTGCTGGTCCTCCTTGCCCAGTATACTGGCAGATGTTGGAAAAAGTCGTTTTTTGTGTGTGGTTTGTTGGAAATGTTAAAGTAACATTGAAAACAATTTAATAACACGATTTTAGATGTGGTAAAATATATTAAAAACTTGAGAATTGAGATTCTATGAAAAAGATATTCTTAAGTATTGTGCATAACTCAATTTACAGCATAATATACGATAATAGAATATACTATACCAACAATATGAACTGTTCGTCCCACTGCGGGTTAAGACAAGTGCTTATTTTTTTAGTTTTCTGTTTAGTCTTGGCACTGTCTTCGGGGATGAGTTTGATCTTGACATAGGGGTCAGCCAGTCCGTTTGGGTCCATCGGGATGAGATTCCTCGCTTCGTGCACTGTGGAAGTGGGTGGGATTAAACTTTTTGTGGCGGTGATGATGATCCGATAAAAAGAGAGGCTTGAAAGGATGAATTGCTTGTTAATATGAGTTATAAATCATTTTTTGTTTTTTGGTGAAGATAAAAATATTATTTTTCTCTAATTTTTTTTCCATTTTTTTCTTTTATATAAATCAATTAACGAAAATATCAAAAATTTTAAAAAATTTAATGAATTAGTAAGTAGTAGTTAGAACAATACTTTAATTTTTATACATATTTCAGAAACACATTCCTGTTTTTTTTATATTAAATATGAAAAAACAAGCAGTGTTTCCTTCATGATAGATTGCTTCAGTGGGAAACTTTAGAACCAAGAAGTACATAAAACGATGTTCTAAAATCTTAATGGAATTCCAGCTGCAGCGCAAGTTTCTTCTTCAATCAGAAACTTAAAAAGAACTTCCTTAAAATGTTACCATTATTAACTTCAATCTAATTTCCCAAAGAAAGGTTTTCTCTAAGATAAGTTGCACATGGAACTTTCTATAAGCCTTGATTGCTGAATGCCAAGACTTAGTATCCTTTAAGTGGGGAATTGCAACTTCCTAAACCTAAGTAACACACCATGCAGCCCGTCGGTAATAATAAAAATTGATTGAAGCGATGTAAGATGTAACATTTAGATGTAGATACGAAATTTTGACATTAAATCGATCAAAGGGCTGTTATGACCTTTATGAAAACTTAAAATAAATAAATAGGATTATTAATGTAATAATAATTTTACCTGCATGATAAGGTAGGATATGAAGAAAAACGAAAAAAACAGAAATGTTATTTTCTATTGCTTTAATCATTATGCTAAAGTTTAATGCAGTTTTAGTGTTTAAGCTTTGTGTCAATGCCTTGAAGCAATTGATTTTAAAACGAGGGGCCTTGTACAAAGTACAACCTCAAGACATTTATTTAGGCATGCATACTTTGGCGAAGCAAAGAAAAGTTACGTATAAATTCAAAAATCAAGTATAAACAAAAGAAAAAGCCTAAAAATAATAAATGGTGGAGAATAATTTTTCAGAACACAGAAAAACAAGAACATATAAATTAACAACTTTTAAAAATCGTCTGTAACCAAATTTTTAATGATGAAGCAAGGCGTACTAAGAATCATGGTGGTTTATCAAAAAAACAAACAAAAAATATTTAGAGCCACACAACTCACGCAGAAAACACAAATTACGTTCGGCGTGGTGTGAAAAGGTTAATCGGTATATAATGAAAAAAAGTATTGAAAA
Organism: Piscicola geometra; assembly: GCA_943735955.1. Lineage (NCBI taxonomy): Eukaryota > Metazoa > Annelida > Clitellata > Hirudinida > Piscicolidae > Piscicola > Piscicola geometra. The sequence continues at coordinate 4,176,891 of OX030961.1, forward strand.
AGAAATCGATTAAATTGTATGTACGATCGGTCTTCGCAAAAGAAATCGAAGCGTACATTTATTTGTGAACAAACAATGAAACTTTCAAAATGAATTTTTCTTTTTTGAACTAATTTTATTAATGTTAAAGAAAACCTTAAAAATGCCATTATTTTTTTATTGAATATTTTGATTTTTACCATAGCCTCGGCTTTTTCAGCAACAATGTATAAGTCTTAGGAGGAATGTGTGAAAAGAAAAGTAAATCAATGGGAAAACACAGGTTGTTTCGAGTAGAGGCTGTAATGATAAGTGGTTTGCCGAAAGAACACATACGTTAACCTTTGATCGATGTAACTTTTGAAAGACATTTATGTAAGGTGGTTTTTACAAAAACTTCAAGGGCTTAATTATAAATTAGAAGTGAATATAATATTTATTTAATTTGATTTAATAAAATATTTTTATGTTGGTGTACAGTTGTGTACAGATGTTGTGAGAGAGATTTTATAACTATTAGAAAAGAGTTTATAGCCCGATGCATGAATGACTTTTTATTAGAAAGATTCTGTCAAGCGGTCAGTTACATGAGTAGAAGGCAGACAACACAGTTTCATGTATTAAGCAAAGCATTTTGTATAAAATTAATTTTGTTTTCTTAATATTAATTAAAACACTAATACCAAAATAAAAAAGAATCCAGTGTTTTTAAGCTTGTTTCACATAAAATTGTCAAAGCTTTTTATAAACTGAAATTAACTTCTTATATAATTAATTTACGAATTAATATTTCAGAAATTGATTATTCTCATAGTTATTTTTTTCTCCTTTTATATACTTGAACAAATAGAACAAATTAATTTGTAAATGGCTCCAAAGCTTTTTGCATGAAAAGCAATACAATCCCATTAGTAATTCAATCGAGTTTTAGCAAAACAGTGCTGACGTGTGAAACAACAACAAATGATGACGGAAAAAATAATATGAAAAGAAAAACGACGTCTCAAAGCACAAGTGACGTAGAAAAACAAAAAACAACACTTTAGTAAAATAAACTGCATACGATCCACTGAATATTAATTTTTATTAATAGAAAGAAGAAAAACTAAAAGCTATTCAAAATACAATTTAAGTTAAGCCAAAAACAATAAAAAAAGTCAACAAAAAAAAAACTTGAATTTCAACTACAGCAAGAACGCACCGTGCACATGAAGCTTATGGTTGTCGGACACGAAGAGAGTGACTCTGATTCTTCCTCTTCTCTCGGTCTGGTCAAGGCCGCACAGTGCTGGGACGTTTGCCTCGCATCTCTTGTGGACTATGATTTTGCAGACTGTATGGGGGAGAAATGTTAGGTTTTGGTGTTGGGATGTGGGGGGGGGATTGATGAATGGGTTGTGGGATGGAATGGAGAGTAAAAAGAATGGGTTGTGGGATGGAATGGAGAGTAAAAAGAATGGGAGTTGGGAAAAGAAAACGAACAGAGAAAATGAGTATAAAAATGTTAAAATGCACTTTCATTTTGGAAACTATTGTTTCTAAGAAAGTATTGAAGAAATGATATATAATCAGGTTAGCACTCGAAGCGTGAATGAATGAATTTTTATACCATTGAGCTCTTATGAAAGATTATTACCATTCTTTTATTAAAACTAATTTTACACTTTATATTATATAAAGAAGGTGAATATATAATGCTTAAAATTTGAATAAAAATCGATAAATATATAAATAATCAATTTAAGTGTTATTTTACTCATGTGAAAAAGTATAAAAAGTAATAAAGTGTAAAATAGTGAAAATGATTACGGGAATGAATTTAAAAACTATAAACTTGATCAAACAAAAGAAAATAGAATCGCTCAGACGATCAGTAACTATTTGAGAAAATAAAAATTGCAATTTTAAAACTGAAGATTTCTGTAAAATAAAGGAATCTTTAAAAAAAGTATATTGGAAAACGGACGTTTCAATTTGTTTTAAATTTAAAAAATGTATGCGACATCATGCTATGTAAACCTTCGTTAATTTTTATTGTGAATTTATATTCAGTGATTTAAAAAAAACCATGTCTATTACTTTTCTCAATTTTTGTATCTCAAAACAAAATTAAGTGTTTATAAATATTGAGATGAGATGCCGAAAGGTTGTAATTTTTTCATGTGTTCGGAATTTCACATGTTTGTAGCAATGCTATTAAAAAATTTAATGTAGATTTTATAGGTTAATTTTATATTTTGGAACACTATATTTTTAATTAATAAATTCCATCGTACAACTTTAATTTTACTTTGAAATTTCTTTCTCGTTTCTACACGATTTGATTGAACTACTGATTAACTAGCTGGATCGCACGGGATTAGTCCCGAATACAAATAACGAAGAGCTAATCTTTTATGGATTGCCTCTATTATCCTTTGACTATCAAACACACATGTTTCTATCTGCATATAAAAAGCATAATTTAAAAAACATAATAACTTTCGATTTATTTTTACTTATGTTACTTTTTAGTTTTTTCATCTCTAAACTACACTTAGGACCAAAAAAAACACGCCACTGGATATTTGTTTATAACTTTGGAAAATGGAAATTGATTTACAATTATTTTTCACAATTTGACTAAGAAATTAATGCAAAACAAGATTTTTCAAAATTTATTTTGACTTTTTCAAGATGCAATGTGTATATGGAAAATAGTTTTAAACATAGTATTTTAACTGTTCAGGTAAATTCAAAATTTAAAGATTGCACTTTCAAAAACAACCTCTCATTGCACGTAGAAAAGTTTTTATACTTTTGAAAAATCAAACGTTTGGGTTAAAGAGATGTTCTTGAGCCAATTATGAGCTCAGTGAGGCAGTTTGCTCTTATGATCTCCACTGAATAAGTCTGATGCTTAGTGCCTACGAGCTGTAAGCAATATTTCGTTTTGAGATGCTTTGCGTTATTCTGCTTGACCGCTTTTTGAAAAATACTATTCAATATTCCAATTTTTCCATTAAATGTTAAATTATTTGTTACTATTTTCTACATATTTTCATTATTTTTACAAGTTTTTTTCACAAATTCACATTTTTCACTAATTCACCACTCGTGTACTCCACTCACCAGTGCATTTGATTCCCTGGTTCAGAATGCCGTAGAGCAGAGTCCCACAGTGGTCGCAAAAGACCGGAGAACTGAACGTGCTCACCTTGAACTTGTGCTGTTTCAGGAACTGGAAGGAAATTAGTAAGGGGAGTGATTTAAAAAGTATTTACAAAAATTGAACTTTTTATTTTATAAGATATTCTTAGTAGATATGGTTTTATAATTTTTGACACTTAAACAATTGATATTTATGGTTGAGTGGTTGGTGAGAATGGAGATGGAGCTGAAACTCGATAGTTTTAAGAATTGATTGATTTATAAGCCACGAAAATAGAAAAGATAATTTTTTAATAAAAATGATATTCTTTATATGAAAATAGATTGTTGTGATAACCGAGATAAATGATTTAAGCAAATGACGTTGTTTCTCTAAGAAAAGATTGAAGAAAGAAAAAAAGTTTTTTATTTTGGGGAAAAAATATCAATGAGGGTACAAAAAAAGTTAAAAAAAATTTATTATAAAAAGCAGTTGAAAAAAGTGAAAATTTAAAATTGAAAAATATTTTGTATTTTAAAAAAACGTGAAAATAAAAGAATAGAAAAATATACTTATTTTTAGTGCTGAGGGAAGATATTTGAAAGAAGGATAAAGAAAAAAGAAGAAAATTCCAAAATAAGTGGTCTCTCTAGGAGTAAAAATCTTGCAAATGTAAAGTGGGTTATAGCTCAAGTGATAGAGGTATGAAGGGTTAAAGGTTGATTAGGATGCCTGAATAAAAAGCTATATTTAGGATGTAATTCCAGGCATGTAATCTTGCTATTACATTATTTTTTTAAAATCTTCAACCCCTCATTTGTTCTCAGAGCAGTTGTTGGACTAGTTACTATAAAGAGGTTATAACCTTCAGAAAGAATAAAAAATGAGAGCTGACTGGTTTAAGAAATGTGAAAAATACACTTGATGCTCCCATGCAGAGATAACGCTCCAAAACTCCATAGTTGTTTTGCTACTGTAATTATTGGCTTTACGAGCATTGTCTGCAGCTACACAGAAGCGTGCTTGAAGTTTCAGTCTGCTTCGAAACGATCGAATACTCTAGAAAACAAACAAAAAATTCTTTAAAATTTTTAAGTTTTAACAAATATTTTTTACGGATTAAAGTAAATACTTTGATAAATAGTATATTAATTTTATTTTAAACTCACTTTAAAAAAACATAAAAAACACTTATATTGTAAAATGAGAGAGTAAAAATGGGAAAAAATTCTTCTAGTTGATGAACGTCATAATGGAAATGCCATGGCGATGAAAAGCATTACATATGAATATTATATATTTCTTTTCTCTACGGAATACTTTGGAAAAATTTTACATTTATATTTTGGATTATGAAGAGATAGTCTTAAGAAGAGCTCAAAATTGGAAAGATATCCTATGACAATGGTCTGTTTGCTAAAGGGTATTTTTTGCCCATTTTTCATGTTTGTGTGTGTGAGTGTTTGTTTATGTGCTTGTTTGTTTGTGTGTGTGTGTGTGTGTGCGTGTGTGTGTGTGTGTGTGTGTGTGTGTGTGTGTGTGTGTGTGTGTGTGTGTGTGTGTGTGTGTGTGTGTGTGTGTGTGTGTGTGTGTGTGTGTGTGTGTGTGTGTGTGTGTGTGTGTGTGTGTGTGTGTGTGTGTGTGTGTGTGTGTGTGTGTGTGTGTGTGTGTGTGTGTGTGTGTGTGTGTGTGTGTGTGTGTGTGTGTGTGTGTGTGTGTGTGTGTGTGTGCGTATTTGTATGTGTGAGTGAAAAAGTTGATTGTGAAGTAAAGTAACTCCAAGATTGCCTTATTGCGTAACAATACAAAAATGATTGAAAGGTGCATCTGCCCAGAAGGCTTCCAAAACAATTCTCAGACTTTTAGTTTCACGGCTTTATATATTTTGGTAAAATATATCACGCTATGAAAAAAATATAAGTAAAGACGTTAAAAAAGGATTATTATAAAAAAGTGTTGAAGAATAAAAAACAAAAAGTTTCACAAAGCTACTGAGTAGTTTTAAATGTATTTTTATAGGCTAGACTGATATTAACGACAGACAGCCGATAATTTCACATCATGTATCTCTGCATAATTTATGCTCTTAATTAATTTATTTATTTATTTTATTCTCTTGTCTTTATACCTACTTTTCTATTTCAAAACAACCTTTCTGTTTTAAAAATTTAATTTTAAAATAATTCTTTTAAACGCTGAATTTGGCGAATTTTAAAAATAGGCCGTGTTTTCCTTTTTCAAAAAAAATCTCTAAGCCCGTTACCGCTAAACATGTATATTAGTACAATAGAAAAAATAAGTTTGAATATTTATTTTAAAATGGTGATCAAAAGTTATAAATAAGTATTACCACTACATTTCTCCAGAAACATTTCAATCCCTCTATACCTAACTGCTCAGTTCATACAAAATCACACCCACCCAAGTCTTCATCATTTCACACCATCTCCATCACATACCAATTTTAAAAAATCACCATCTTACACAATTACCCCCATCTCTTTACACCATCATCATCCCATGCCATCATCATCCCATACCATAATCATCCCATACCATCATCATCCCAAACCATCATCATCCCATACCATCACCATCTCAAACCATCATCATCCCATACCATCACCATCCCATACCATCACCATCTCACAACCTACACCATCCTACACCCTACACCACCCCACACCTTACGTCATTCCACACCATCACTTACATCAGAATCAGGACCCTTATCGACACCAGGACATGTGAAGTTAATGAATTCGTGACATCTCTTGTGAACTACCAAACAACATTCTGACATATAAAGTGGTTTGGTGATAGAATAATTTTTAAAGTGAAATGAGATTTTCTTTTATTTATGAGCGTTTCAATCATTTTTTATGTAAATATGAAAAGACAGAATAAAAATATCTCAGCTGTCAAAATTAATGCAGAATAATTAATAATCACATGCCTACCGTTACATTGAAAGCCCTGTTTGCCAAACCCCCTGTGTGCGAGATGATATCTTAACTTTAAATAACAAAATCATCAGTATTGACTATATTTACATAATAAATTTAGTTATTTGAATTATATAAAAGCAATCTGTGGCTCTTTTTGAAATATGTTTGCTTCATTGTTATATTTTCGTCGCTTATCCAACTTGATTAAAACTAATTGATTACCGGTGAACCGCCTAAAATGCATAATTCGAATGAAAAAAGCACAAAACACGTTGGCCTTTTGATTCTCTTACAACCTCCGAATCATGCCCTCATCCCAACCACTTCATAAACCAAACCACTTCATAAACCAAACCACTTCATAAACCAAACCCTTTCAAAGCATCTCTCACCAGATGAAGTCTTTGCAATGTGAACAGAAGGTGGGTTGTTTGAAGAAACGAGCTGTGAACTTGTGACCTCTCACCTCCTGGCATTCCCGCTGTCGTACAGCCCCTCTCCTCCGTACCAGGCCTTGTTCCCTCTGTGAATCTTCCATTCTTCATCCACTCGCTGATTGCTGCTAAGAGATCTCAGTAGGATGCTTGTTATGACTTTTTATGAGATTTCAAAACGTGCTGTGTTTCGATTTAAGTTTGTTATCTTTGAGATTAATAGTAGGACGATGAAGCAATATTTTGTTGCGGTTGAAAATTACAAAAGTATAGGCTCTAATTCAATGTTTTTGGAGAAGCTATTTGCAAGAGCCTGAAGTTCATATCCTGAATGAGAGGTTAGTAATAATCTAGAATGCTTTGAAGAGTTGATTTCAAAGACTTCAAAGAGTGAATAACATTGCTCAACATTATCTGAGTGCCAATTTTATTATTCCAGTAAAGATCTACTTGATTTAATCCATGGCATTCACTTCACTTAGCAAGTGTTTCTTATTTCTTTTCAAGTATGCTGTCGGGTTTATGTGAGACTATTGAAGTTAAACGTTTGGTTTAGAAAGAATTATATAAAGTTTCTTTTATTTGACATTTCGAGCCAGGTTCAATCAAGGTTTAACTCGTCTTTTCACTTTCAAGTGATTATCTACGAGTTACCTATGCTTCAATGACAGCCTAGACTTTAATCATGGCAAACTAATGCAAAACTCGAAGCTTAAAAGATGCGCATACAAGACTAGTTGAATGACATAATACCGACTGAACATATACAGATTATAACACAAAACACGTGAGTATATATAAACCCTCCCATACTATCTGTTCCCATATACATTAAGTCATTTCAAACTGATACATAAGTAAATAATAAATAGGCTAGAAGAATCCCTATTGGTGTGAAACTTACTGACATTTCAAAGCTCTTTAATTAGTAAAAAAAATATAGGTTTATAATCTTTTAATGATTTTTTTATTATCTATGCAAATAAATAAAAATAGATTTATTAATATTTAATAGTTTTCAGCTTAAGACTTTCTATAAGACAGGTTGTTTGCACACAAAGGTAAAGGAATGAAAATTAAAATAATGAATTTTGATAATAAAAAGTTTTAAGAATGAATTCTGAATGAGTGCATGAAAATATTTATCAATTTGATTATCAGAATTAATTCTAAATTTAAAACTGTTAATAGCCATCGAGTTGAATAATTATTCAATAATTAATAATAAATATTTTCTTAATAAAAATTTGTAAGCCTTCATTGGATGAACGAGAGACCCTGCGTGTAACGACTCTGATGGATAATGGGCCTAAGTTCGTGTGCAACCGATGCCCTAGTTACTAGGCCCTAGTATAACATTTGCAGAAACTGTAACCTGGGAACCCGTTAGGGTAGTAACTTATGAGTCACTATAAAACTCATAATAATTATAACTTATCGTATAGTAACAATAATAGTAAGAATAATTTTTATTATAGTAAAAAAACAATGATAATAATAATAATAATATTATTATTAATTGTTATTATTATAATTAAGCCACCAATCAAACAAATCTAAGCCGACAGCTTTTAACTGGTGGTCGTGGGATTGCTTCATGGTGGTTTTAGGTTATGAATTCATTTGTCTTGAGTGTTTTTCTTAGAAGTACTTGAAGGTATGAATATCAATTAAATTAAAAAAAGATAATGGGCGCAACGGGCTTTTGAGATGCTGCAGTGGCTAAATAACTCTTAGTTTTATAATCGGTCTTTTGCTAACTTTAACCAGCCTTTTCTTTTTAGAATAAACCGTTTTTGGTTTAATATTTCAAATTTTAACCTTCCTATAATAATTATATAATATTGATTGGGAATTGTATCCTATTTTTTTTCAGTCTGTTGAGAGATGATCACAGAAAACCATTTGAGCTGCAAAAACAAAGTCTTGGAAATGTTCTTTTCAGCGAATGCGGTCTTGCCCTCAAGAACAGTTCCAAGAGGATTCAGAAAGAGTTAGCTATTATAACACTGGATCCTTCTCCCAACTGCAGCGCGTGTCCAAAGGGAGAACAATTATTCGACTGAGTTTCGATCTTTTCTCTTCTGACAGACTGCATCCAAAAGTTCTCCTCGTTGCCAGCGTTGTCTACCAGTTCTTCCCGAACAGGCAATAACACAATTAGAACGATCACTGAACCAAGTAATAAGCTTCGTGTTGCTATATTGACGATGATGATGATGCTGTAGTGGACTGATGATGATGTGGTAATGATGATGCTGTAGTGGACTGATGATGATGTGGTAATGATGATGCTGTAATAAGAAAAAGGATACTGTGATGCTGGGGTCATGATGAGGATTTTGATACAAGTGGTGGTTAATTCATTCTCAAGGTTATCTGATATTTATTTAAATTTTCAATACATATCATTTAACTGGTAAAAACAGTTTTATTCAACAAATTTATTGAAAAGCGCTTTATGAAATAAATAAATTCATTGATTGAAGTTTTAGTTTTTTTAGTGCGTCGTCTGTGAAAATTTAGCAAAGCGTACAGCGCATAAAAACCGAAACTATTAAAACAATAAAAGAATGAAATTATTGATATCACAACCTTGAATTCTTGCAGTGGAGCTAACAAGAATTCTTTGAGAATTCATTTCCAGCGCGTTTACAATTGTTACAAAGTCTGTCGCCTATCTTCCTATATTTTCAGTCAGCAACATACGAATGAACTAACAGTCTAATTTAGATAAATATTCAATAAAAGTGATTTATTCAGTAATGGAAAGATTACATTCAAAAGTCTGTGTAAGCACTTATAAAATGAGGACAAAAGCGAATAAATTGTTGTTTTGAGGATAATGTAGTTTAGTATGATGTTCAAGTATTATTTCATTTCTTTTAAATGAGTAAAACAATGTTTTAAAACATTTGTCATGAGCTGTGAGCAAACATAATTTTCAAGTTTTTCAAAAAGTGAGTTAATGTAAAAAAACTAAGTTTAAAAAGTCATTGAAATTCGGTGAATTTCAGAAAAGAGAAGAAAAAACCATTGTAGCTGCTACAAAATGTTCCACGATACCATTGACTCTATCAGTAATGCTTATGTTGATGAAAATTCTCTTTCTATTTTTCATTAGGTCATAGTTATTCAAATGCAAGTTTTTCATTTCAGAACTTAATTATCAGGTTGTTCATCTTTCAATGACTTCAATCATTTTCACGATTGAGTGGTAGACAACTAGATCCACAACCTGGAAAAATGGTTTATATTGTATTAAATTAAACATTTTAAAAATCATTGATTAAATAATATTTAAATATTCATAATAAAAATTTGTGAGTATTTCAATATGCTGATAAATTTATCTTAAATAATTAGATTTTTTATCCTTTTTGAAGTATCATAAAGATAAACGGCTCATTTACAAATGATAAGTATATTAAAACATATAAGAAATACCAAAATAAATCATGAAAGATTAACTAGAAAAAGTTCTTGATTAGCTACCTCAAAAACAGTGAGAAGACTGCAGCCCATCAACAGTCCTAAGTAACTGCCCAAGTCGCCTGCAAGCAAGAAGTGTAGCAAATAGATTAGAGAAGAATGGAAAAATGTGTATAAGAATTTTTAATTGTAAAAAAATTTACTTTGACTTTTTATTCACGAAAACTAAATATATAAACTGTATATCAATAATATACTAATTTTAATGTAGTAGTAGTGAGAGAAGTACTGAAGAAGTTGATCCAGGTGTAGGCCTCAGAAGTGGCGATATTTTCGTATTTCATTTCGCCAAAGTAAATGTTCATCTTCAAGAAGTTGGACCTGTCAGTGGTGGTGGTTTAGAGGAATCTGAAAGGCATTAGTCTTTCTTTGTAATGCAATTCATCGATAGATTAGTTCTATTTTGCAACTCTAGGCCAAAACGCTAGTAACCTATTTGATTTTTACAAAAATACAGAAACAATAGTTTTCTTATTGGGAATTAAAGAATAGAAAAATTGTTTATTAAAATTTTTTTACAAGAATTATGTCTAAACATCTAAGCTATTTGAAATTATTAAAGCTTGCTATGATGAAATTGTTTTGAACGAACATGATGAAGCTTTCGTCGATCTTGGAAGAAGGAAATTTTTCAGAAATTTTGCTTTTAAGTCGCTTAAACAGCAAAAAAATCTTTAAGTTTTGCTCAACTAGGCGTTCTGTGGTTTCCTGTAAAATTAAGGGTTAGACTAAATTATATTTAAAATGTACCAATGGTACATTGCACCATACAATACAAAAAAGCTGAGTATAATAGAGTAAAATAGGATAAAACAACAAAAAACATCTAAATAGATTTGAGCGTTTTCATTTTACCTTAATGAGATCATCATGGGGCTTTCTGTTCCAGCTAACCCACGCCTGGATCAGCCCTGAGATGATGTCAATGTCCATGCCATTGATTTTCAGAGTTTTGATTTTCTGTAAAGATGATCATGTAATCATTAAACTATTTTTTCTCCGTTTTTTCAAGAAATGTGGGTTAAAATAAAAAAAATAAAGATGTGTAAAACTATTTTTAGCAAGTTATATCTATTAACTCGATGAGCATTTCAACTGAGATTTTATATCTTTTTATTGTATCAACAAGATCTATAGATAACGTAGGCTCGGAACCTCGTCTTTGTTAACTTTTTATGGCTAAATATGTTTGGGCAAACCTTTATTTTTTATAAGTTATGTTGAATTAGTTTAATCTAAAGAATGCAACGGGTTCATTTTTTATTTGTCCTTCACGGCGTCCATCAGTCTCGGAAGATAATTGGCTTAAACCAATGCTTAAACCTGTTCGGTGCCTATACAAGCCCATTCTAGAGTTTCTGTCTGATTCGACTGCTAGCCGCTGCTGGAGTGAAAAAAGTGGGTCTCAAAACAATCACTGTTTTTGTTCTGCTTTTTCCCAATGTTTTTAGATTTTGTCAAACTGTGATGGAACAACATCTATCTGACTGGAAACTGCTCAGCTTGAGTGGAAGGGGGAGTTGTGAATGAGACATGGCGATCTCTCCCACCGTCGGAAGCGGCTTCTTGAACCATATAAAAAACATGATTTATAATCGGTAACTACTACTTCTTTTTTTTCTTCTTTTTTCTTTGTGCCGCTGGGTAACTCAAAAAGTTCTAATTATCTTGTCAAGAGGGGAGAGTCAGTTTAGTTGCTGATCTCTTGACCACGATACAGGTTGAACAAGCTTACATGGGACTAGAAGCAGTTTCTTTATCTCTATTTAACTAATATTTCTAAAAAGATTTTCAGTTTAAATTTTTAAAAAAAAATGTGACAACCCAAATTTAAACTTTCTTTTGGGTATTCGTTGTCATTCCTATCATTTTAGAGCTCTACATTAAATGTTAGTGATGATGAAAAAAACGATTTTTAATACTTTTCAAACTTTGAAAAGTAATAAAAATCGTATTTTAAAAAATACATATATAATAGATTCTATCAAAAACTTTATATTAAAAATTCTTTGGCAACTCACGTCAGAATTTTGAAAGCCTTTAACTTTTTCCAAAACTCCAAGTTGATTCAGAATTTGGTCCACGAGCTCATCAACCTCTTTGGTTCCTACCGTCTGGTCCAATTCCTGCAAAAAATGGAAAAACTGCCCGTACTGTGAGGCCACTTGCCGACTGACATTTTCTGTTGCTTCATCCAATGGTTTCAAGAGTTCGGTGATGATTGTGGGCACAATTGAGTCGACACTCTGAATCATGTCTGTATTCTTCGAATCGGTGAAATTCTCGTAGACTTCTTTGTCACTGATTTTGTTTGTCATAAACAGATTCATTTTTTCCTCCCACCAAGAAATAAGATTATTCAAGGTAAACAATGATTCTTGTGCGATGTTGCTTTCAGTTAGGTTAGTTTTAAAATCCAAATCTTTTAACCACTTTTCATAATCTCTCAAAACTAGGAATACCGCATCCAAACAGCCTTTTCTCACGCCATCCATCAACGTTAACACCACTCCATGCTCTTCCAGAACCTCCATTCCTTGCAACCACAAACCATCGATTTGCTCCTCATGTGTAAGTTTCTCATTTTTATTGTTTTTGTTTATATTGAAGTTAATTTCTTCTGTATTTATATCATTTTGATAATCGGTACCATCCACATTATTATTTTGGTTATTAGTTTCATTATTAGTTGTATTACTACCATTTTTCTTTAAAAATATTTGAAACTTATAGTTTGTTTCATTAAAAAGTTGCGTGAAGAATGATATGGATTGATCAAGTCGGATGTTCAAGTTTGCTTTGAGTTGCGAACAAGTGTTTGCTTGATGGTTCGCGAATTTTTTTTGATTTGATGATTCTGATTGTGAAGTTTCGGAAAATCCCTCATTAGCACTATGAGTGAAAAATGGATGAGTGAAATAGTGGTGATTAAAAGAAGAGTAAAGATATGATGGATACGCTGAAGATGGATAGTCTTGGAACGACTGATTGATTGATGGATAATTGAGAGATTGATAAGTAGATATTGGTGAAATTTTGGAAGAATTTGAGCCGGTTTTTTCTTTTCCGTCAAGTTGATTGAAAAATAATTTGACGCCAGTTAAAGAATTCAAAACGTTTTGAATTGAATGCATGTAGATAGTCCAGTCATTTTTCAACTTTTCATCTTCGAAAGATCGAGAGACTTTTAAGTTTTTATCCATTTTTGTTACATTTGTAGGATCTTCATCGTTGCCTGCTTTGTTTTTATTAATTTCTAAATTTTCATTTTTCAAATCATTGTTCTTTTCGTCTTTATGCAAGAGGTATTCATGGTGAATCACAAAAGAATGTAGTGAGTTTTGAAACTTGTTGATGAGATAATCAAACATCAGTGATTTAATCTTAACCTGCTTAAAATGTAGTGTTATAAATTTTTCATAGAACGTGAGACCAGCGCGTTGTATGTCGCTTTTCGCAAAAGATGAAATCTCGCTCAGATACGAATTGGACTGAACGGGAGTTGGAGGCTTCAGCACGGTCAAGACGATGATGTCTCGGAGGTGCTTCAACTGGTTGAGGTAGTCGTAAAATGCAGCAGATAATTCTTTGATGTTTCTGCTGTCGACCCTGCTTCTCATCTCAGACGCTTTAGCGTACCTCTTCTCTAAACTGGCTGCATTTGGGCCTAAAAGGTTTGATGACGTTGTGTTTCAGTAGTAAAACAAAACACAATTTATAGGATTAAACCAATTGAGTTTAAAAAATTTTTTTTTTACAATTCTGTAAGATTGTAACAAAATATATATTTCAAATTCTTGAAACACGAAAAAAAACCTATGATGTCTTCCATTCTGAGGGCCGAGATCTTTGACTCAGACGTTTGAGCCGAGTACGAAGTAGACACACAGGCACATGGACATTCATAAGAAAACTCTTTGGCTGTAAGAAGGATGATTGCAGTGTTGGTCACGTAAGTGATATTGACTACAGTAGAGTTGAGTCATGAAATAAGGTATGTTTTATCATCTTTAGCTGTGCCAATGTTTTTCTGATAATTGCAATAGGTTTGAATGAGATTGAATTGTCAAGTGAATTCAGAAATCTATAAAAATGTACACAATTTAGAAAAAAGCGGTTAAAATTTTATGATTTTATAAATAGAATGATGAAAATCTTTTCGTGACACCCAGAAATGTCTGTTAAAGCTAGCGTTTAAGCAGTGCCATTGTTGTTTGAGAGATTTCAATAGATTTGAATAGAGTTAAGCTGGTAATAAAACTAATTTTTTTAAAATAATCTTACATAACTTCACGATAAATAGAACCATTATTCATTTCGGCCTGTTATCGCGACTCCAACATAGGCCGCCTAGCAGCTTCCATCAAGTGGCTTGGTTCTGGCTAAGTTCTTCCAGCTGCTTCCACGTTCTCTTCGTTTCTGTGTCAGCATCCAAGTTTTGGGGCCAGATGCTTTTGGCGCTTTTGAGAGTACCCGAGGCAAACTACTTTGTCTCACTAGATCTGCCTTCCGAACAGTATATCCTATCCATCTTCAAAGTTCAAGTTTTTTTATACTTATCAAAAAACTGTGGTATTGTTTTTCTTTATAGGTCTTGTTTTTCTTTATAGATCTTGCATAGCCAGCGGAATTTCTAGAAATTCATAAAGAAGGTCTTGATGAAGATTTGTATTTTTTTCATGGGGGTCAAAAAAGTTCTCTATGTTTCCGCTCCATAAAAAATATTGTTTTTCCAAGGTAGTATAAAGCCAAGTTGATGCCAATAACGTTGGATCGTCAAATGTTTCTCAGCTAACGGAGGCTGTACGTAATGGCTGCGTAAAGTGACATTTAAATTGCCTCTGTCACTTATAGCATATTTATAACTTGAATTAAATTGTTTTTTAAAGCAAATTCTTGGTAATTAAAACTATTTCCATTGGGTAACTTAACTACGAAGTTTCGCAATATCCGTCATGAGTGTCTTTGGTTCGATAAATAGGATGACATAAATCTGTTAAATGTGACATCGAGTAGTTCGGAGTATAAAGAAAACCTCGTATCTGCGATAAACAACGTCGAATAACATAACATAAATCTGTTCGTATGGCATACAGAGTAGCTTGTGGAACAAAAGAAAGCTCTCTATAGACGGTAAATAACTTGACGTGAAATTGTATTGGATGTTTTATGGCAATCAACGATTAACAAAATCTTAGAAAATTTTACAATTATGAGTATGAGCAAAAACATGGGAGTTTGTATTTTGTCTCACCAGGTTTACTGGAACAACCGAGGTATCTGGAGAGATTGCAGACTGGAGCCGATCCGTCTTAAGGGTGAAATAAATTAAAAAATTAAGTATTCAATAAAGTTAACTAAGTTGTCAATAAATTATTTTTAATTATTTTTTTGATAAATTTTAATATATTAGTAAATAATAAAATTTAAAAAAAGATTTATTAATACTTTAAATTTAGAATAAAAAAAATAAGTAATCCAATCACCAAAATACATTCCAAATCTCTTTTTGTTTTTAGCTTTTCCAACAATACATAGTTTCTATTCTGTTGAAAAAACCTTTCGCATGCACCCTAAAACACACCTTCGCTGCGGGGCATGTAAGCGTCGACACAGCCACAGTCCGAAACCATTTGAACGGCCTTTTTCTCCAGTTTGCATCGATCAACGGAGTATACTTGCTGATCTTTCTGCTCCCATGGGTAGGAAAGATTCATCGGCACTTCCGCACAGATTCCGAAAGGAGGAGGGAGCTTTTGTTGCTGTAGGAGGCATTATAATGGGATGTTGTTTAGTGGGTTAATATTATTGGAAAAGATTTTGTTTTTGAATGTCCGAGCTTGTGTTAATTTAATTTTGAAATGTTTTGAAGCAATATAACTTTTAATTAAATACTTCAAACAATCCAAACAAAAAACAACTAAAACTACGCCCTCAAAAGGCAAACTACTCCACCGACCATTGAATACGATATTATGCCGAGACTGTGCACACCAGGTCCCGCTGCCAAGCCCCTGGCTAGCATCGAAGGCATTTGCCCCGGTCCGTGTAAGTAAAACTGGAATGATGTGTGGATGGGTTATGGTTTCACGCTCGGTGAAGCTGGGAATTCTATGTATAAAGCGCGCCAAGTTTTAAGAGTTAGTTTTAGGTAAAAAAAGATTTCAATATGCATGTTATTGCATGGTATGTAGAATGTGTTTAAGTTTAGTTTTTCAAAATGTAAAATAGAAATATATAAAAACTACGATAGGTTTCTGCTTATGTACCGTGAAACATTATGTATAAGGTGCATGGGTTACTGTCAATAATTTATTTAAGAAATAATTAACGAGGAATCACAATGGATAGTTAGATAAATTTTTTAGTTGATCCTGAAGATAAAAAAAAGAACAGAAAGTAAATTCAAAGAAGGAACCTTGACTCCGACTCCTGATACGTATCCAGGCACATGTTCGTACTGTTCCACGTTCAGAATGAGACCCAGTCCGGACTGAGAGCCTGTTTGCGATGTGACTCTGTCGAGAAAGTTTGAGGATGAATTATTGTTTTAATTTGGAAAGAATGTGGTTTTTTATTTTATTTTATCAAAAATATATTTTATTTTTTTAAGGGATTCTTAGGGGTGATGGTTTAAAGGGAGTTTAGAAAGATTAAAAAAGACTTTCGGGCATGATAAACCTGGATGCTTTGAATTTCATTGTCACAAATATATAAAAATCCACTACATAACTACAATAAATTTTAGTTTCGCCACCTATCGTTCTCAACGTTAAAGGTGTAACACTGAGCCATGTCTGTCATTTGGACTGAAACGTCGCTCTCCTTGCACTCTACTCCTTTGTAGGTACAGCTGTAGTGGTGGTGGTGGTGGTGGTGGTGGTATTAGTTGTTGCAGCCATTGACACTGATTTCATGTTGTCATTTACAACTACATATTTAAAAGCGATATTGAAATAAAGAGTTGAAAAAAATAAATAGTAATTAAAAGCAAAAAGTTATAAATTCTGGATCATAACAAAAAGATTCTATTTGACGAAATACTTTGAGAACAGACTGAACAAAACATCCACAACGACAACACTCACGAGTGGATGAGATCGCTCTTCTGGTGTGAAAGCTTTGAGTTCCAATACTCCATTGAGATGTCTGGTAAAAAAAAGTTTTATAATCTTAAATTATTTATATAAATTAATACTTTCATTTTTTAGACTCTGCTGTGGTTTAGATAAATTCTTAAGTGAAATAATGATCATTTGGAAATTCAAAAGTTACCTATATTTGAACTGTGAACTGGAAACACTAAGTGTAAGTCATTCTAATACTATTTACCTTTCTTAAAAACATCCCCAACAACCTCCCCTCTCACTTTTTATTCCCTCCAACAAGCCGTCTCTGTACGCCAGTCGGTTCAACCGCTTTCCTGCGTACTTCATTCTCATTGGGAGAAGTTTCGTCTCTGTAAAAGTGGGCAGACTTGTGGGAGTGACTGTAGTTCTCGGTGGAGTGGTTTCAGACTCTGTTGGAAAGTTGGAATGGTTTTGTAACATGGAAGGGTGGTGGTGAAAGAAAGTGGAATGGCGGTTTGATGAGGGTAGTTTTAGTGGGAGTTGGAATAGGAGCAGTAGTGCCGTTGAAGGGTAGTTGGAAAACAGAAATGAGTGGTGTTGGCAGTCGAATGAATAAAACTTTTTCTAAATTTGTTTAAATATTCAGTTACTGATAGTTTATTTTCAATTCATTATTCCTAAAACGGATTTATTTACATAGAAAACAACCTGGCATTGTCTTCTTCGTGAAACTCGTCTCACAATCCAACACAGACGTCGTCGTTAAGTTGTCTATTGCCACAAACATTCTACTTTTATCGTTAACGTTGAAGTTGTTTGGTTTCATTTTGCTGTTGTAGAGATTTTTGTTTTTCTTTTGAATTGTGTCGTACACTTCAGCAACGAAGTAGACATGCCATTGGCCAGACGGAAGACATGCGCTCACCTCTTGCCACTTTCGTTGTGCGTGGAAGTCCACTTTTGAATTTTTGGTGGTTTTTAAACATATTTTTCACAATAGATGGTTAAGACACAAAATATATACACATAAATACACACACACATACACAAAAACACACACACACACAAAAACACACACACACACAAAAACACACACACACACAAAAACACACACACACACACAAAAACACACACACACACACACACACACACACACACACACACACACACACACACACACACACACACACACACACAAACACACACACAAAAACACACACACACACACACACACACAAAAACACACACACACATACACACACACACACGCACGCACGCACTCACCAACAAAAGACTCATAGGTCGTGTGAGACAACTGCTTCAAAGAATTTTCAAGGCGCAACTCCAACAACACGTCCCCATCCACGTAGGCATGGAAACTAACTCTCATTTTTGATTGGCTGGAAACGAGTGGTGACGTCATTATTCCCAACCAATCAGAGTACTCCTTTGAGCTGACAAATGTCACCACTTTGCTATGATCTTTGCAGCCATTAGTGACACCAGCATCTCCACAATTAACCAGGTCACTCCAGCTGATCCAAGTCCATGGTAGGCCAAAAAATGAGGTCATCCTGTAGCCACACACACTCTCCTCTTCAAAGTCACATGTCAGGCTGTTCTTTTTGTCTTTGTGTGGGCGAATTCCAATTTTGATAACGATAAGGAAGATGGTGATGATAATAATTTTGATTTTGATGGTGATGATGATATCATAATTATAGAAAAAATAGTGTTATTTTTCATTTAAAAAACTATTTTCGAAATAGTATACCGTCCATTAGTAGGAATAAGAAAAGTTTTATTCGTAGAAAAATTATTTATCCAAAAAAATATATTCAAGATTTATTTCTTTTTACAACTCACTCGAATCATCCAGAAATGCCAGGCACTCTTGCTCCAAAGCCTCTATGCTTTTAATTCTAAACACCAAGTCATTTTTCGAGTAATCTTTTCCGTGGAAAATTTCTCCTTCATGAATACTAATTTTTGTCTTTTTTTCTTGCAAAACGTATATGCTAAGCCTTGATAAATCCATTGTCGGCTCTAGCTTGTAAAACATCACCCCTTGCCCCTTTTTCGCTTGGTAAAGACCAATGTGTTCCGTGTGACTGTGGGAAACTTGTACTTGCAGCTGATTTGAGGTGCTTTGGTACACTAGGCGGATGCACTGAGACGTGTGGTGGGGCTGGAGGAAAGGTGAGAGAAGTTTTGCCACTGATCCCTGCTTACTGAGATTGAAGTTTGCTTCTAAGTAGTGACCTGCGTTAGTTGAAAGAGTTTTTTTGATTAATAATTTTGTGATATTGCTGTGTTGTACTATCATTAGAAAAAGTATCATTAGTTAATAGTTAGTTATTAAATTCATAAAAAAACAATATAAAAACAAATTCAATAAAATAAAAAAGATCAAAAAGAAAAATCTTTCCAAGACCATTTCAAATGAAATGCAACAAATCTTCTAAAACCAAAGACAAATAAACTACATTTGCAGCTTTGTTCGTGTTTTCTGATCCAGTAGATTGGACCCGAAGACACATCCGTGTATCCACACATGTCAGCAGTGTCGAACGAGCAGTTTATGGATGAATGACGAACTGAAGTGGTGGTGATTATAGTCGTTTTAGTTGTTTCAATAGTGATTTTTTTTCTAAAGCTGATTTTGTATTGGCTGTTTAGGTTGATCAAAAAGTATAACACTTGTAGCTACGTTTTTATAATTTAAAAAAGGATTAATGGTTTTAGAGTAGTGAGCTCAAATGACATACTTGATAACGCTAATGTTTATATGCACAATGTATAATATAATTTATACAATATAAAAACTTTAAAATACGTTGATTCATTATCGTAGGTCTGTGGCACTTTTTAGTCCTAGTATAACTTGTTCAAATAATATAATAGACATTAAATTAAATGCCTCGAAATCTCCGTGAAAAGAAAATTAGTTATCTGTGAGTTGAATTTTTCTAATAAAACTCTTAAAACACTTACCCATAGAAAAACAGTCCATGTTGTAGAGAGAAATGTTACGCAGGTAAGATGATTCATTGCCTGGAACCACCTCGTATATAATTGCAAACTGGCGATACCACGGTGACTCTGTAAAATACAATTGTGGCAATCGAAACTGGTTGATGGCGACGTAATGTGTGTGCCAGGTGTGGTCGATGGGGCTTGGTGAGGAGAGAAGGGTGACCTGGGAGGAAGGTGGAAAAGTTCAAGAATTGTAGGGTCTATTTTTAAAAAGTTGAAAACTTTATATAGAACAACTTCTTTAAGATGCTTTTGTCTTATTTCTAGTTTATACTAAGGTTAAAACGGATTTTAAAAAATACAAGTTTTTCATAAAGTTCAAAATTGATTGTTAAGTATTCAAAAGACTTGGTAAACTAGAAGTCTATCTACTAACTTCTTCATAGTGATCTGTTACATCAAGATACGCTATCCTCAGACTAAACGCCGCAGCACTGTTCATCTCAACAGCCAAGCAATATTCGTGGTTATTCCTACCCCCATCATATTCACCATTGGCTTCTTGACCACCACCAGCATAAGCCTCATCATTAGCGTGTTTCTTATCGTTGTTGCCATTATGGTTTTCATGAAGGGGTTGGTTTTCGAAGAGAGTGAGTGGCATTGAAATGAGTTTAGCACTGTGTTGCGTTTCGGTGTTGAATGTTGCAATGTTGTAGTCAAAGGAAATGGCATATTCCACGTCTGTAAGGAAATTAAGATTGTTTTCATTGGTTTATAATAATTTGGAAAAGATTAAAACAATTTCGAAGGTTACTTTTGGAGCTAGAATCATAGTATGCTAGCTTGAAGCCTCCAGTCCTCAAAGAACTATCACTTGTAAAAACCAGTTTTAGCTTATTTCCTTTTGACAGGAAGGAAGGGGGTAAGGTTTCACCACAATATCTTTCGGTCACGCCTGCTACTGCATCGATTACCTTGGAGGTGGTGATGAGAATGGGATGCTGGTTGTGGACAGGTGATGTGAATGGCATAGTGAATGATTTAGTTGAAAAAGACTTTGCTTTCACGCTGATAAATCTTCTCAACATAAAAAAAAAGTTGTTTTTAAGAAGAAAAATATCAATAGTTGTGAATTTTTCTCAAGGAGTTTCGAAAAAACTTTCAAAGTTTACTAAATCTTTTTTAAATAACAATTTTTAAGATATAATAAAAAGCACCTGTAAACTGACGTATCGGCAGTCTGGGTGCCATTCCAACTTCATAAATAGAAAGTCCAGTCGGATGGTTGAATCTGTGTGGTTCGCAAGAATGAAAAACGGCGTAATTTGAAGATTAAAATAAATATTTTCTTTTCAGAAATTTCCATAAATGTAGTTTCTTCATAAAATTAAATTATTCATTTTTTCTATTCTCATGAGATAACGCTTAGTATTTAAATCTCATTGTCTTATTTTATATTATTTTTTGAAATTTAAAAAATGTCTATTTTTTGCATTTAATATAAATTTATATAAAAAAATAAGCACATCACATACTCCCAGGAATCTGAATGTAAGAAACTTGAGAGCCCGATGGAAAGCTTTCTGATACGATTATTCCTTTTGTCTTAGTGAAGACCGAACCGAAACCTGTATGAGTGGGCAGTGAGTTGGATGTAAGAGGGTTTGGATGAACAAATAAGAAATTTGATAATATTTAGATTTAGAAGACGAGTTGGATGAGTGGTTGAATAGGTGGTTGAATAGGTGTTTGGATTGGTGGTTGAATGAGCGGGTGTACAGGTGGTTGGTGTCAATAAATGATAGACTTTATGCTTTGTAGGCCACGTTGAAAATGATTTTAGAGAAAAAATTATTTTTAAATCATTAAGCACTTTTTTCAAAAACAACAAAAACTAATTTAATTAAGTGTACAATATACTGTATATTGTATACACTGGTGAGTATGAAGAGTATATCCTTTGTAGCATTTTTACATAAAACTAACGTTCGGTAGACAGATTACACTCTAGATCTCCTTGCACGCACTTCAGTTGCCAAAAGAGAAACGAGGTTGTGAATTGGAAAGCGTAATTGCAAAGGACATGGAGACAGTCTGTGAAAGTTGTAATAATTGGGATTGACATGGGATTGGAAATGAGTTTTGTGGCTTCAGTGGCGTTGAAAAAGAGATTATCATAATCCACTTTTGTATCAGTTGTAAGGGTTTCAGAAGTGCTGGTACTTTTTGTTGCAGAGTTTTTAAAAGTGCTAATGTTTGTTGTTTTTGTCGTTGTCGTTGTTTTTGTTGTTGTTTTCGTTTTGGGAATGCCATTTGAAGTGGATGTATGTGGTTTCACATTTTGGGTTTTTGTTTCATTAGTAGCAGTTGTATTAGTTATAAAGGTTTTGCTACCAGAGTTAGTGCTATTTCGACCACACTTACTGCTATTGTTAAAAATGCTGCTACTTTCACTTTCACCACCAATAGAATCTGCATCAATGACATCACTTAGGATTCTATCCTCATACGTAGTCTCGTATCTTTCACAGCTTTCTCCTAGCTCCACACTGGCGATGCTTATATCCATCATGTAGGCTACTTCAGTTTCAAACATCAGATGATACTTGCCAACAGGTAGGCATGCCACTCCCACTTGTAGACCATGAGTTCTCAATGGTTTATCCGCGATTCTCTTAATTGGGTATTTTAGATTTGTCAGTTGGTATAGTCTCAAGTGAACGTCTTTATCAATGGCGTTTTGTAGACGGCAGGGAGCAGAAGAGCAAGAAGAAGAAGAAGTAGAAGAAGATTTTTGCAAAGGCAAGGGGGAACTTTTGGTTTTTTTAGTGACGAGATAATTGAATCTGAAAGTTGAAACAATTTAAATAATCATTTTCACATAAAAAGGAATTAGAATAAATTTAGTTTAAAAGTATCATACTATAAAAAATAAAAAAACACGAAATTATAAAGGCAGTGTAAAGATAAAAAAAGTTTAAAGCCTATATAAATATACCTGACGATAGTTCTGTTTTCGAAGTTCCAGAGAGGAGAGATTAGTTGTACCGTGTCTCCAAGACAACCAAGGGAGGAATCCAGATACATGAGAAAGGCTGCAAAAACAAAAAAAACTAATAAATTTACTTTTAAATTATTATTCAAGTTATTTTCCCATAAATGCTTCTATGCAGTTAAAATAAAATTCTAAGAATAATAAAAAACATTATTCTAAAAATTTTAAATTTATTTTATAATTAAACATCGTTTGTCATGAAATCATGACACAGTAACCAACCCCACAACCACCACCACAACCACCACCACAACCACCACCACAACCACCACCAAAACTAGGAACATTCTTGAAAGAGCCAATGTCTGAAATAAAACCCAACTCCGATATTTTCCGACGCCTCCAGGCCAATTCTCCAACAACGGTGCTCTCGTAACCGCAGAGGTAATCGTCGTTGAAGTAACACTGCACATTCTTTTTGGTCACTGTGAATGGATATATTAATCACGCGGTTGAACCCACATTATGGATGTAACTAATTATTCAACTTTAGTTAAAATAAAGCATTTAAATAAATGCCAAAACATGACAAAATATTTTTTGCTAACCAGATAATAGTCTATAATTGAATAGATATTAGTAGATAATCTTTTTTCACATTATTACACTAAATTAATTACCAATATCACTAATAAATTCAATTTTAGCATCTTTAAACGTTTCTTTTTTCTATAATTTGAGACAAAAAACATAGTATCTTATCGAAAGTATCTTATTTATTGGTGTTGATATAAATATGTTATACTATATTGTATATTATATTATGTGTATATTATACCAAACCTCAACCCTTATCTTACAACAATAGGCATCTTCATCAGCACCGTCTTCACAGTCCCTCACTCCATTGCATAGTAGGTGGTCAGGCATGCACAACCCCCCATCACACCTTGCGCTCGCCTTGTTATGACATTCTAGTTGGAGAATAATTTTTTTTAAATAAATAATTATAATTTAAAAGGTTATTTGAAGAATACATTCACTAAAACTGACGAAATATGAAAAAGACAGAATTAGTTAGATGCATTTCTACTACTTAACTTGCGCATACTACTACTAGATCCCAGCTACTACTAGACCTCACCACAATAAGGGACGTTGCAGTGTTCAGCATACACCAAATTCTTCTCTGCGACGAAGCATGAAGGCTCCATCCAACCTTCGCCTTTCAAGTTTCTGCAGTAGTTTTCTGATACTTCCGTTCGACTGTGAATAGTCAAACCAGTCAATTGTATCAATGTTGTCGCAAGTGTTAGCTTGATGGAATATAAAAATTTTCATCTTTTCTCACCATCATTTTCAACACCAGCATTGTCATAATCCACACAACCCACACAATTATCCCCAAAATCATCATATTCTTTACAATCATCAATATCGTCAAACTCACTTCAGTTTAACAAAAATCACTCAAAGCATCACTTCCAACCTTTCAAACCACCGGTTCGAAATTCTAAGTTCATCCCACTGAAGACATTCCTTGCCGCTGGATGACACACTCATGAACCCACTGTAGTCCAGACCTCTCCTGGAGCTCTTGCATTCTTTTGTTTTTTCTGCATTAGTAAAATATCCGTTTTTGTATACGATTAGTCATATTTATAGATTTTGTGAAAATATTGGTTTAATGTTAATATATTCACACAAAAAATTAAAGATTTGTTACAAAATCTGTTAAAATTTTGAAAAATTTCGTGTTGAAATTTGAAATTCATAACAATTCCGGTGTTCGTAATCAACCATCTTATCTTTTTTATTCAATTTTTATATTAACTAGAATTACCATTTCAATGTTCTTTCCTGTCTTCAAATAAACATGTAAATATTTTCTTTGTATTAGCCACATTATATTATAAGTTACAGTTCAATAGACAAAAGAATGAAGGAAAGTATTGAACTATTAAAGGCGTATGTAGGATTGTAAATCAGTTCGAACACTAGCTTCAGTTTTCAAGTTTCTTTCATTCACATTCATTTCAGATTAATATTACCTTCTTTATTCAGATATAAATATCATAACAATCTCTACATTCATTTCAACCAATTATTTGTTCAAACTTACTATGAAATTTAATTTGAATAAAAACTAACCGAACGCAGAGCATTTCTTAATCATGATATCATCGATGGCAATGGCTGAGATACTAGAAATCGATCGGGTTCCAAGGATCGCTACTCGGTGAACACCCGCTGGCAGCTTGTACATCATGTGTGACCAGTCCCGGCCGATTAAAGTGAAAGACACGAGAGGCTTTTCTTCTAATTCTTCGGTTATTACGACGATCGAAATGGTAGGCAGTTTCATGTCGAGGTTTCCTTTAAATGGGTGTTGTTTTCGTTTAGTTTTGCTAAAAATAAATTTCTTTGATAACTCACAAAATTAAACTAGGACTTTTTAAATTACATTTTTTAATCTAAATGGTTTCATAACTTGAAATAAATTAAACTGAAAGTTTTTAAATAGAATGTCACAACTCACCTTCCGAATAACCTCCGAAAGTTTCCTGCTCATTTTCGCTATTCTGTGAGTCAACATTCCCGTCCATGGGAATTATCGGTTTCTTGAGAATCCAGTAAGAAAACTTCATGCAAGTGTCAGTAGTGTCCATGTAGGGAAGAAGGATCTTAGCACTAGAACCCGACTTGTGACTCGTCTCTTCCATCAATGCTACGTGGCCTGATTCTGTGGAAAAAGTGGAAAATTAATTATTTCTCAAATTCACTTTTTATCATCATCACGAAAATTATTTAGATCCTACAAACCAAACCACGAATTCACAATGCAATGCCACTTTTACATTAGACATTCATCCCTCCACAATCAACAAACACTCACCAATATACAAAGTCTCGTCTTTTTCGACAAAAGTGTTTCTCGCCTTGGTAACCTTGAAGACATCAGCTGATGAAGCGACCATCTCCAACGGCAAAGTGTCTTCTTCGAACGTCACAATTAGTTCGCTGTGAGCTGTCAAGCGATGAAGTTCGGATACTTTTAAAAATAGGATCGTATTAAGGATCAATATAAAAATTAATAAAGCGTTAGTGATACTTGATGAAGTTAGTATGAAGATAAGTTAAAATGTCTAAAAATGCGTATATTTTCGTAGACATTTTTTCGTTAAACAAAAAGCTGATTTTTTTTCTTTTTTATATTTTTAGTCAATTCAGTTAGCTCTAGACTTCAATTATTAAAGTTTAACATTTACGGCATAAACTTTCGTTTTACGTGTGAGTATCAATGGATTTTTTGAATTACAATATATTCTAATTCAATCAATTCTTAGTTATTTGAAAAATTGAATATTGAGATACATTATGTAATTCATTTGGTATGAGTTTCAATAATTTAACAAAAATAGCCTCATAAACAATGGAATCGTGTTAGACGGGATTCAAGAAAACCATTAAAAAAATTTTAAAGACTCAAATGTTGTCCCCACCTCTTAGTGTTTAATAGACTGACAAAAGTATTTTAGAGTTCGAAACTTCTATCTTTCTATAAATAATTCATATTTTTTGAAAATGAAATTAATAAAATCTTATTCCATACAAATAGCAAGTTTTTACACAAAAAACGTTGATTAGTGCACAAAATATTCTTTTCTAGAAATGTTTTTCAAAGCGCCACAACTTTATTTGTTTAAAGATAAATATCTTTTTATGTAAGTGTGTTGTTTTTTTCAAATTAAAAATTCATGAAAAATTTCAATGAATTTAAAACCCAAACCAAAGTTATAAGAAAAGTTATTTTGCTTTTCAAACGGGTTCATGCGCACCCTTTATAAAAAAAAATAACGTTGAAATGATGCGTAGTGGTTACTCGTTGCATGTAAAAATTAAAATAAAAAGTGACATAAATTCTAAACCGGTAAAAAAAAGTTAAATTGTTTTCAACTTGAGTCACCGTAAGCTGACATTTGAATACGCTAGTATGCATTTATGACAAATCGACTGGCATTGTTATTATAGCGTAGTCAAAGAGATCCAAATCCGTTTACACAGTTAGCTATAGATTTCTGGTGAATGAATCAATAGCTTGATTATTGTTTGTGAGAACTCAGTCGATTTTCGAATTATAAAAAAATTATAGTAACAAACAGAGTTTGTGGTACAAGTGGAAACGATTAATCGAAAAGTTAACTTCGTTAACCTTTAATAAGTTTTTGTAGATCATTTTTTAACGAATTGTACATTTAAACGTTAAAATTGCAAGAGAAAACGAAGTTAAAATTACTTTAATGAAAAACAATTTTTATATTATAGTATGAACTTTTTTTTATTTCGATATAAAAACATTTTTTTGTGAAAAAAATAATTTATAAAACAACTGTTATATCTTCATAGTAGCTATTATAGAGGTCAAAAGACCTACGGTAGTTAAACTTCCTATACTTTAATTTCTTAAAAACTAACTCACGCAATTTTCTGATCCTCCTATAGAACTCGACTCTTTCACCAAGATTCTCTCCATTTTCCCCACAACTCTCTGTTGCCATCTCGAGCCATTCTCCTGTGTATGACGTCATCTCACAACTTTTGTCTTTGCTTCGGTACAAGAAACCTTGGTGATTAGGTTGCGTCTTTGTTGAAAAGAATTAAAAAACATTTTTCTTATTTTCAAAAATTGTAAATAACCTTTAGATGAAGGTTTTAAAATACAGATTTTATACTAAAAACTTTGAAATCTTTCTATTTTTCATCAATTTTTTATAAAACCTACGCGCCAACAAGACAAACTAATTTAAACCCACAAAAACTATCAACTGTTTTATTTCAATCCAATTTCACCACAACTTCCCAGCCCAATCCTTCTCACCACACCCTTCCCAACCGAACCCTTCTCACCAGAGCAAGAGCTGTTGTGTACGTTGGTGCACACTGCCATGCACACCCTCCTGCTAACTTCCACCATGCTCAAAGAGATTCCCTTCTCTAGGTAGGGAATACGACATATGCCTGGGTAATACATGTACTCCGGGCAATCTGTTTTGGTAGCAAAAACGTTTTTTCTCGAATGATTATCTCAATTATTTTATGTAATAGTATAATATTATTCTTGTTTGTGTTATTATTACTCAAGTTTTTATTTTATTTTTTTATTTTCTATTATTTAATTCAATATTCTATTATTATTTTTTTTGCCTATATCAATCACAGTCTGACAGTCGCAGGCCATGTTACAATATTCTTTTATGGCCCAGAGACGCCACTCCACACAAAATACTTTTTCACCAATATGCGCGTCGCTAAGTCCGCATCATACACACTAGGTATATACTAGCTCACGGTTGCTCATCAGGGTTTCGAACAGACAACCTTTGAGTTGCAGGTTCGACATCTTACCGTTTAAGCCACCCCAAGTCGCCAATTGTTTTTGTTTGTTTATTTTTATAAATAAATATTATTTTGAATATTTGAATATAATTTTTATTTTTCACATTCGCAAGCAAAATCCTCGCCATCCTTGTCGTTCACCATGACGTCATACAGGCCGTGCTCTTGAATGGCAGTCAATCTGTCATTTGATTAATTTTAACTTTTATTTTTAATTGCCAAAATGTTGGATTTAAAAATTAAATATACCAAACAGACCTTGCAAAACTAAACAAAAAATATTTTAAAGAGCAACTATATTTTTCCCATTTTTATTAAAGTAATTCAAAAAGTATCCTAGTGAATAAAAGTAATTTCTAATAACTTAAATTACTTTTAAATGTTTTTAGTAAGATAAGATTTGACCTGTAGAGGTTTTGGTTACAAACGGTGACAGCAGAAAAAGGCAGAGTGTCGTTGTAGATGATGTTGACAGAAATGGTCGTCGGGTAAGAACTAATGACCCATAGTTTGGTGTTAATGATGTATATGAAAAGACTTATATTGGTGGAAAGAAGAAGAGCCCAGATTATTCTGTGGTGTTTGTCATAAGATGGGTTTTTTAGTTGTAACGGTGTGATTTTGTAATTTATTGCCTTGAGAAATGTCTAGATTTCAGTAGTGTTATGAAAAGGTTTTTGATTAATTATAAAATAAACTAGACCAAATCTCTGAGAAATCATCTTAAAAAACACACTGTTTGACCAACAATCAAAACCAAGAAACATTCACTCAACCGCCTCAACACAAAAAATCAAACGTACAACTCCACCAGCCACAAACTTGCGAGCCACAAATCGACTTCTCAGCTCCAAGAACTTCGCCCCATGCCAAGTTGTTCTACTCACAAAGTCCACCCACAGCATTCTCCACGACGGCAACTTAGGCGGCTTTTTCTTCTTTTTCGGCTCACTGCCAAACTCGGTTTTGAAATTCATGTCATAGCCGACACTTTCATTGCGTTCTAAACCGATTGTCTTGATCACGCCTCCATCCTTCTCGCCACCGTCTCCCATTTCCAGACGAACCGTGCTGATGACGACTCTCGAGTTCGGGACTTTTCCATTTTTATCCAGTGAATTCTTCCTCAGTTTCACGTTCACATCGTCGTCTTCTTCTTCGGCGTTGTACCTACAGCAAATCAGTATACAGCTGCCCAGCTTTTTCAACCCTTCGGTGATTCAAAGTGTGTTGTTTCAAAGGCATTCAATCATGCGATACTTTGGGGCATTTATTATACATATGTGTAACTGTGGAGTTTGGATCGTAGCTGATCATAGTCGGGGATTTGATCTACTGCCTTCACAACAATACTCGAAATAATGAACATGAGCTAATGCGATTGAAGGCTTTCTAGACCACGGATTTATGCCTATAATTTCCAAATATTGTTCATGAATGTGTAGAAATATAGTTTTATGGAATAGTTACACTTAGAGCAACAAATTCGATATATTATATTAACAACATTTAATTTTTAAATTTTACTCAAGTTACGCTATGAATTACGTTATATTCAAAGTTGAATTTTTTATGTTACTCAACGCTAGAAAATACGATCACAGAAGCGATTAAGGCTTATGAGAGGTTTATAAAATCAAAAAACCAAACTGGGGAGTTATTATGGCCTATAAGCTACCTGTGTGGACTCATTCACATAATATTTTAATAATTTAATTAAACCGTTCGTGTGTTTCACGTGTTAATATGAACAAGGCACCTTTGTAGAGAAGCATGAAGAGGTTTCTGAATAGAGATACAATCCAGTATGACACAGTCGCAAACATGATCGCGAGGGTGGTAGTTGTAGTCCAAAAAGTCTTTTTGAAATGGGTTTGGGAAGATTGTGATGTTTGTTAATTAGGGATTGAAAAACAATTTTAAAAAGTTTCAGTAGGAGAATTACGCATCTTTGTTTGGGGTTGGGAATAAATTCTTTTTAGCAAAAAAATTCTAAGATTTAAAACTCAACCTGGTTTGGTTGAGAACCCTTAAAGGGTTGGTAAAACAACCAACTTATTTATTTTTTATTCTATTTGTAATCCTTTATAAAGCTTCTTATATTCAATAAAACCTATTTAAAAATATATTTTATCATATTACTCTTTAATCATTTCAATGTTTGATGATTCACCAAGTTTATTTTATACAGCCTTTAGACATGAATTGAATCGAGTTGTTACGCAGCTCTGTCTTTCTTTATATACTTGTCGGACGCTACAAATGCCGGGTACCATAAAAATCATAAAAATAAATACAAAAAAACAATATCAATTCATTTCAAAGCTATGATATGCGCCAACTGTTATGATTAATTTTCTTATTTATAAAAATTATTGAGTTTACATCTATATTTTATTTGAATTAATTATTTAAATTAATTTTTTTGGATTAAATTGTTTATAATTTAAAGTTTTTTATTTACCCGTTGTTAAATTTCCGAGGTCAGCGATTTCTCAGTCATTCCACATGGAAGAGGTTAACTACCAACCTCACACTAACAACTTTCCCGCTACCCATATTTTCTTGCCATCATTCTTCTTCAACATTTCAATCCCTTCTACCTTTTCACACTTTCACTCAGAACATTATCAAATGCTCTCATCAATCATCCATCCATCCACTCAACACAGAATCTAATCAAGCAGAAAAATTTTCTTCTCTTCTTTATAAACCGTATTGACTTTCAACATTTTCCATACTACCATTAAACTTTCATTTGGCTTCATTTCAAATGCCTTTTTCTTTGATCGTCTCAGAAAAAGATTCTTCTCTTACTACTCCCAATGTTAAACCTTTCCAAAGCGAATGGTTGGGCCACACTACATGGCCTACCAGGAAAGAATCTACTCCAAAGAGATTTTCGAGGAAGTAATATATTTATTTAATTATTATTAGCAATATTATTTCCTTTTATGAAAAATAATATTATGTATTCATTTTAATTTATTATTTATTCATTTTAATGTATTATTTATTCGTTTTAATTTATTATTTATTCATTTTAATTTATTATTTATTCATTTTAATTTATTATTTATTCATTTTAATTTATTATTTATTCATTTTAATTTATTATTTATTCATTTTAATTTATTATTTATTCATTTTAATGTATTATTTATTCATTTTATTTTATTATTTATTCATTTTAATTTATTATTTATTCATCTTAATTTATTATTTATTCATTTTAATTTATTATTTATTCATTTTAATTTATTATTTATTCATTTTTATTTATTATTTATTCATTTTTATTTATTATTTATTCATTTTAATGTATTATTTATTCATTTTATTTTATTATTTATTCATTTTAATTTATTATTTATTCATCTTAATTTATTATTTATTCATTTTAATTTATTATTTATTCATTTTAATTTATTATTTATTCATTTTTATTTATTATTCATTCATTTTTATTTATTATTTATTCATTTTATTTTATTATTTATTCATTTTAATTTATTATTTATTCATCTTAATTTATTATTTATTCATTTTAATTTATTATTTATTCATTTTAATTTATTATTTATTCATTTTAATTTATTATTTATTCATTTTTATTTATTATTCATTCATTTTTATTTATTATTTATTCATTTTTATTTATTATTTATTCATTTTTATTTATTCTTTATTCATTTTTATTGATTATTTATTCATTTTTATTTATTATTTATTCATTTTTATTTATTATTTATTCATTTTAATTCATTATTTATTCTTTTTAATTTATTATTTATTCTTTTTAATTTATTATTTATTCTTTTTAATTTATTATTTATTCTTTTTAATTTATTATTTATTCTTTTTAATTTATTATTTATTCATTTTAATTTATTATTTATATGATTCTAAATAGTATTAATATTTGTTTTTCATTTATTTTTGGGTCTAATTTTAAAATATTTTTATTAGTTCTTATAAAAATGGTACTCATCGTTTTTCATAAACGAGTGGTCCTAAAACTGGTTCCTGCTTAAGCCAGGTTAATAACATTCTTTGTTGCATTATAGCTTTGTATTGTATTTCTTATTTTATTTTTATTTTGTATTTTTATACACCTTTCTGTTTGTTAACCGGGTTGGTTGATGAAACACAATGAAAATTATACTCATATAATTGAAATAATAGGAAAATTAAGTAGACCAAAAAATTCCATTCAATGTTCCTGTAAGCAAATGAGAACTTGTTTTTAGTTATACAAATTGGAATATACTAATGAGCATAACTAATGAGGTATGGATGATGCCAATTATCATGGGAAAAAAGTAAATCAAGATGATTTATTACAGTTATTATAAAAATATTATTATAAAAATGACTGATTATAATACACAAAATCATCATAATTATCACCAAGGCACACATGATCAATTTTGCCTGTTTGAGAGAGCTATAGAAGAAAGTACTTTTTTATCAGCCTAGAACGGATATTGTAGTCTGGTTGACTCACCATTGAGTTGAGGTTTTCAAGATAAGGAAGAATTTTCCGTTACCCCATATAACGGCCCAAGTCCCAGATTTTAGGTGTTTATCGAATCAAGTGGTTCAAGATTTTGTGATCGTTAATTACGTATTTCATTTTATAGTACCGAATTGAGTGTAATAAAATGCAAATTTTAGTGAGAATGTTTTGACTGAAAATTTTAGGCCATAGTCAATATAAAATATAAATCTTGTCTTGAAGCTGTAATTTATTCAAGTTTTATATGTTTTTTTATAGATTTCTTAATACAACTTTGCTTTCTGTCATCGATTATTTTATCTTTTCAATCACACTAAATCTAAGATGGAATCAAACATTATTTATTTATTTTCATGCTTGCTTAAGTGGTGTCAACATTTTTTATTGAGCTTTTGACGTCAAAATAGGGGCAGATTTTGAATGATTGTTTCATTTTTCTCCAAAACAATTTTTTTCTTCAAAACCTCTTTTTAATTTTAAATCTGTCATCCTTTTTGAACAGTTACTGTTCTTTTTCGAACTGTTTACAGAATCAGTAACTGCAATTATTTTCCGTGTCTACCAACTTTCAAGAGCTTTCCAGACCATCCAAAGCATATTCAATCTATTTGACGAGTATTAAAAAAAGTTAAATTAAAAATATGTTTTTCTAATAATCTTCACAGTTTAGGAAAAATACTTCTGTAAAACAGATCCATGCTATATCCACTATCATGCATGAATAACTGAGTTTCAAACTTTTATCAGTTAATGTTTACAAATTGCCCTATATATTAGTGATATAAAAATATATATAATAGTTTTAAATATTTAATGAAAACGTAGTTTCCAAGTAACAAGATTTTTGTCTGGATATCAATGAGATAAATTGACAAGCCACCTACAAAAATATTTTTAAGAGAAAAAAGAAATATATACAAAGAACAATTCTTGAAAAATATGTGTATTCAGGATATATACAATTGAAATTAAATTAAATTAAATCAATGAAATTACTTGATATATATTGTAAAATAGTAGATATTCTTTAACTATAAATGGATTTAAATTATTTTAAACTACTCAGAAGTTTCATTCAAATCCATCAGTCGTTCTACTACGACTTGTTCCTCGTTGTCTTGAGATTCGACTGCTTCTTCGCCTGAGGAGTGCCGCTGAACTCCGCTGGCACGTAGCTGCTCTCATCCATGTAGACGCTCACACCTTCGATGCTGTTCGATGAACCGTCTAATGACCTGGCTGACAGCTCACCCCCTGCCGTTGCGGTCGAGTTTTCGGTCTGATCGGCTGCGATTGAAGCGCCACCGGCCAAGCTTCCACTCGGCGTTGTTGAAGTCTTATAGGAGCCTTTGTATTTAGAGTGAAGATTTTGGAAACTGAATTTACGGGTTGTTTGCTTTTTCCCGCCCCTGCGTTTTGAGATGTGAGGATTGTCTTGTCGCATTGTCTTTGTCTTGTAGATTTGAAGTTGCGTGTACAATTTTCGCAGCTCGTACTGTTGGATAAATGGGGTTTCAGCAATTTTGTATTTTTAGAATAACTATTTGAAAATAGGTTTTCTTTGAAAATATTTCTATTATGGGAATTACAGCACGAAGCATTAAAAATTTGATAAAAGGAATTATTTAAAAACACTTAAGAGCAAACGAGCTCTTTCATCTTTGCGTGAATGCGCAATGCGGAAGTATTATTCAACCATTAAGCAGATTCCAAGACTAAAACAAAAATATTACTTTTTTAATTTCAATAACTTTTTCCGAAAGAAATACCACTTTGAAACTATTGAATTCCCCTCCCATGCGACGAAGTTTCTACTGACTATGTGAACATAAATAAACACACCATATTTATCTAAACCATTGACTCCACCTTTAAAACAATCTTTCAAATTTGGCTAAAACATGCACGCACAATCTTTGACATTTGGACATACAACTCTACTCACCCTGATGTCTTCAGGCCTCATGTCAGAGATGTCGATTTCTTCAGCTTCCTGGTTCTGCTTGCATGGCTTGCAATCCGCAGCGGAGTTTCTGTAGTTTTTAACGTCAATCGGATTTGAATAGAGACGTCCTCGAGGTGTTCCTCCCTTCAGAGGTCTGTTAGAGTACCAGAGCTGTGTGGTGCGATTTTTAATGCTGAGTGTTTTAGCGAAAGGATGAAAAAAGTTATTTTAATATAAATAGTTATTTTAAAAAATCGTTAATGAATATTTGATACAAATTATGAAAAATCAAAGTATGATATATTAATGATATATTTAAAAAATTGTTGTATTTGTTTAGGTATTTTCATTAATTTTCCAAGGCATTTGATACCATTAATCATTCTATCTTGCTTGATAAACTGTTTCATTATGGAATACGTGGAACATGTCACAAATTGTTTTATGAATATTTAAGAAATCGTTCCCAATATGTATACATTGATGGTGTAACATCTAACACACTTAAGATTAACACTGGTGTACCGCAAGGATCTACTTTAGGACCTTTGTTATTTAACATTTATGTTAATGATTTAATGAATCTTTCTGAAATTGTCAAATTTGTCCTTTATGCTGACACTACAGTATTGTTCCAAGACAAAAATGTTAATAATCTTATTTTAAAAACAAATACTTTTCTTAATTTGTTACATCAATGGACAAGTGGCAACCAACTCAAAATCAACTATGCAAAAACATGCAGCATTCTTTTTGTCCCTAAAATAAAAACAAACATTATTAATTATACACTTACAATTGATTCTTATATTATAGAGATAGTCGATTATACAAAATTCTTAGGTATTTATATAACCAGTAATCTTTCTTGGAATGAACATATAACGTATTTATCAAAAAAACTTTCAAAAAATATTGGTATTTTACATAAACTTAAACACAATTTACCATCTCATATAATTAAGTTACTCTATTCTACTTCAATTCTACCTTACTTGAACTATTGTCTCCCTTTATGGGGACTTGCTTGCAAAACTCATTTACATCCTTTAAATGTTATACAAAATAATTTTCTTCGAGTCCTGTTTAAATTACACTCTCATGACCACATATCTCATCTGTATCTTCCAGCTCAAATTTTAACAATCAATCAGTTATACATCTTTAAAACCTATATTCTTTTTCATAAACTTATTATAAAAAACACATCTTCCTATTTACACATTTAATACATTCCTTCACATCCAACTGCACACGAACATTGAGAATTAAGTCTGACTATTACTTACAAACACCAAGAACCAATTTCTATCTAAATAGTCCAATCTATGCAGGCTCCAACTCTGGAACAGATTACCATTGAATTTGAAGAATATACACCAAACCCTTAATTTTAAGAAAATAATTAAACCACTTATAATTTCCAATCACCTTAATTAATTAATTTCTTTTGTAAATCAATGAAAACATTTTTTATTATTAACAATTCTTTTAATTGGTGAATTTAATTAAGAAGTTCGTGTGTTATTTTATTTTTCTAAGAGGTCATACAAGCATTTATTTGCTTGCAAATAAACGAAATGTTGTTGTTGTTGTTAGAGATAGGAAAACGAATTGATAGTTGCGAATGGACATAACGATGAAAAATGAAAATTTAAAAAAAATAATTAATGCATCAAACAGTGACTGTCACTAACTTTGACGCAAACCTCCATCAGCACTACTACAGAGGCGCTCAGATGACAGCGCACCAGCAGGGCTGCCAACATCACGTCTGGATGTATAGTCGCCCTTGCAAAGTACCTGGTACGTAATGTGGGGTGTTTTTATATTTTTCTAGAATTAAATTTATCGTTAGTGCTATGAATAAATGGGTTTAGTCTTCTCGAAGATCTAAATTTGTAATAATATATAATGATTAATAAATGTAAATAAAACAATTTGTAATTTGATTTTTTTTCATTTTATACAAATCAAATCTATTTTAGCCGATTAAAAATTATCCTAGCAAAAATATCAGAAGTTAAACCCGCCATGCCATCAACACGAGAAGCAACAAACCTGAAAGAATAGAACATGACGGAGAAAAGAATTTCGTTTAAAATGCAAAACGTCACCAGTTTGTTTTGGCCATATTCGTCGGGCGCTTTTCTGACTTTGTAGCACAGCTTCATCGCGTAGGCTAGAAATATAAGTTCTCCTGAGGTGAGGGTTGTGGCTAGCATGTAACGACTTAATTATTAAATTTAAAATGTTTAACTTGAGTATAGTTTGAAGATAAAAAAATTAAGTATTGGAAGTGTAAACAAGTATTTGCTGTCTATTATGCTTATTAATCCTTTCATTTTTTAAAAACAAGTTGAATTGAGTTCTGTTTAGCGTTTTCAACTACATTCTCGAATTACTTCGGTAGCATTTTAACTTCATTTAAAAAATAAAAAGCTTGTAAAAAACTGTTGAAAAAACTTGAATTCTTGTCATCTTCAGAAGAATGAAAGCATTGCTAAGTATTAAGAATATATGTAAATGATAACCCTTTAAACTCTCCCACTCACCTGCTTCTAGAAGACGGTCTTTGACGGAAAGCTGACACACCTGGCCAACTAGAATTCGTTTGAGAGGAATAAAAGTGTCAAGAAGAGAAGCACTCCAGGCTGCCATCTGGAAGGACAAGATGGCCAGCATGAAGCATAGAGCGCTCAGAAGGTCCTTGTCTTGCATCTGGACTCGATGAGCTTTTCTCGACTGAAACTCTGATAGAGTCCTGGAGTGGTCAGATAGAATATCAGTTGAACGAGATCAGATAAAAATTGTTTTAAAAAATTAAATTTCATTTTTAAAGTGGTTTAAACGCTTTAAATTTAAATATTTGTTTGACAACGTGAAGTAATTCAAGTTTTATTTAACTAAACAAATTTAACCTGATTTAAATGTATTTTTCAACTATAAAAAATAAAAATACATTTAATTAGAAAAAAAATTTGAGTACAACGAACATAAAAAAACAAATGATAAATATAAACGAACCGTCGTAGCTTTAGAACGAGAGAACCGTATAAGAGGATGAACGCTAGCTCCCTGAGCCAAGAGAGGACGATGCAGGCCACTGGAGACGGTGTCATGTACGCCACAAATACCTGCCATTGTGATGATTATCACCATACAATTAGGTTAAATAAATAAAAATTTAAATATATAATTATATTTTAAAATATTGTTAAAAACATTTAGTAAAAAATTATATACTTGATCCCACCATCGCAATAGTTTTTAGGTTTGCCAACCGAAGAGTGAAGAAGAGTGGCTCCCAGCACGATGGCCTCCAACAGCACCCACACTGCAGCCTTTAGAACCTGGTTATTCCTCAGAAAAGCCACCACCACAGCCAGAGTGAGACCCGCAAATATGAAGAAAACCTGCACTGAGAGGCACAAGTCTCTGAGCCAGTAAGTGCCTTCGTGGCTGGGATCCTTGCCGTTCAACAAACAACCGTCTTCGTCTGTGTACAGTGAACAAAAAGTACAGTTCTGAAGAAATGTTGTGCTCGTACGATTTTCCAAGAAGTAAAGTCTTATGCTACTACTGGTAGTTTTTTTTTCTTTCATTTTCACAGTTTCTTTAAAAATATCCTTTGAAAAAATGCTTTTTTCGTACAACTTTTTCATAAAACATTTTTCAAGTGAAGCGCCATCTAGAATGCATTTCGTTGGAAAATCATTTACTGGAGAATCTGTTATCAGTTGTGTTTGTGGTGTTTGATGAAGAGAAGACATTTTTGCAGAAGTATTATCTTGTTTTTGTTGCTCAACACGTTTTTTAGCTCCATCCAAACTTGTTAAACTATTCAAGTGACCAGCCAAGTTACTCAAACCCAGCAAACTTTTCTTTTTTGTGTTATTCGTGTTAGTATTGATTTTTTTAGTGCTGTTTCCGTCGAGTGATGTAACGTTGACGCTGGAGAAAGGGACTTTTCCGACACTGCTGCTGCACTCGCAATGGTACGATCCTCTCCTGAAGCCTCTCCCTGGAAGATGCTGACACTGGAGTTGAAGGTGGTCTAGGTTGTATCAAAAGTTGATTTTCATGGTGGTTTTAACACATAGGTTTGATATAATGTAAAAATCAATTGCAAAAATATATTTTGAAGTTTGATTGGCCAATATTTTTTTAATAGATAATAAAAATATCATTAACTGTTATTACAATTATTTCTCATTATAAAAATTATAATAAATACTTTAAACTGAATCAACATGAAAAACCTTTTACATAATCATTTTTTCCTTTCATGCTATTATTTTTTTTATAAAAAAGGATAAACTCAGTACAGGAGAAAATAAAGAAAACTGCGAAACTGATTTTCGGCGAGTGCAACTACACAAATTAATGTTTTTAAATATCATTGTTTAAGTAAATTAATGTTTTTTCAAACTTAAATCAATATTTTAAAAAGCGCTATTAGATTAAAAAATTTCTAACACAAGATTTGTTCAATAACCTATTTCTTAGAAGCCAATCATGCTTCGAACTGAAATTATCAACTGTCATATTTAGAGAAATTGCGTGCATGGCAAGAATGTTAATAGATTTTAAAAATAATTTTCTTAAAAAATATATTTACGTATAAATTTATTTCAAAGTTACTTCAGTCTAATCACTGAAATCGATTAATACAAATTATATTCTTTTTTTCTCTAAAAAATGGTTTCTTAGGTTAACGGAAAATTCATGCAAGAAGCGTGTACTTGTGATATAATAGGTGATTGTAATAACGATGTAACAAATTAATTGCAACGGTCAAATTGACTTTTTATTTTCTTCAAATATACAAAACGTTTCTTTTTGTTATTTCTAAATACCAATTTAAAAGATCTTTTTACAAAATGTTATCAAATCAATTCTTTAACCATTTTATAAAAAGACATTCATGCTTTTAATTGCCGTTCGAACCCTCGTTTGATTTTTAAATGTACCTTAGTCTTGGGCGGGCATTTGTGGTCAAGTCGGAAAAGAAAGGGGCTGTTGGTAAGAGGACTGCACTGGTTTAAGTCCGACCACGTCACATCCAGGTCCACTTCCAGAGCCCCTCTGTAGTGGAAAGGTGGTAGTAATGATGAAGTTGATGATGAATTTGATAATGATCTTGAAGATGTTGATGTGGGTGAGATTTGTATTTGAAGGTTGGTTATAATAATTATTAAATTTGTTTTAATTTAATTTGTATTCATATTCTATAGACCATTTAAAAACTGGTCTATTTAATAAGTTTATTGCAGAGCGCTTTGATAAAATTGAAAAGTGGAAAATCATTTTTGCACCTAGAGGGATCAATTACCATGAAATAGTACTCAAGACTTGAGTCAAGTACTACATTATATTCAGTAATTTCATTGAATAAGAGTAAAATCGTCTATTAATGAGACTATTATTTACAAAATAAAAATCTTGCACGAGGTATTAGAAAAAAAATTCACAATTAATTCTATTTTTATTTGACCGTAACTGCTTAAGGGAAGCAAAAAATAATTTATGTTTGACCTTTTGTATTATTACTTGCTTTTATTTCTAAATATATGTTCAAATTTGTATTTAAAATTCTACAAAACATTTATTATTATTATTTTTAGCGTTCCACACTACCAATTTAAAATTTAAATAATTTATTTTATAAAATTAAAAATCAATTGAAGAAATAAAATAACATTTGATACCAAAATAAAAACCGCAAAGATCACCTAGACTCACAAAAGATCAGACGCCGACTGGATGGCAACTGCGTAGGGTAAGGTCCAGAGAGTTTTTTTGCTTGAAAGTCTCAGCGAACACTTCGACTGCAAATGCCCCCAGTGAGTTTTCAAGAAGTCGTTGTTTCTGTAAGTCCCAACAGCATCTTCCTTCCATGTGCTTTCTTCTCTTTTTTTCTTTTTCCTTTGGTGGTGATGATGATGAGCGTGTTGATTTGTCTCAGAATCTTTTTTGTTCTGAACACTCTTACGAATGGCTGCCTGCGAACACACGCGAGTGTTTCGACACCATTGCAAGACGTTTCTGTCTTCTATCTTAGCTTTCTGTGGAGATGACAGGCTGTACGTAGTGTCGAGCAGAATCAGACTGGATGCAGCGATTGAAGAGTCGGAAGTGAGAAAACTATTCAAAACTTGCATGTTCTCTCCTGCATCTCCCTCCCTCATCACTTCAGTCAAGATGTTCGCTGTCAACGCCACTTTCCTTGTTTGCAGCTTGAATAGGTGCCTGACGTTGATGACTTGGTGGGTGTTGTGTTTAAAGGATAATTCACATGACAACCTTGGTTTCATCTTCACATCTTTATCTCCTTTATCAACCTTGTCTTTTCCGTTTTTTTCTTTTTCTTCATTCTCCCGCTCTAGTTCAAAAGAAGGAAGTTCCAGGAACTGCATCAGAGCTTCAGCGGGGTGTTCCTTCATCACTTCTTTCAGCCACGCTTGCATGTCTTCCTCCACTCCTTGGAACAGATCTTGAGACTCCACACCAGTCCACAAGGCAGGCACCACTCTTGACTTCTTGAAACGATGAATCCGTGAAATCTTTATTGTAAACTGCTTTTTCTTGACATTTTTGTTTTCTTTACTATTGTTACCGCGTCTCACGCTTGATTTTTCTTCTTGTAGTCTTTGGTTGAAGGAAGTTTTTGACGTTTTAGGATTTTGTTTGTTTTCCTGAGTAAAATTATTTTTTATTTTAAATGATTTATTATGAAGACTATAATCTTCCAATGACTGACTGTGAGCTGTCGCATTTCTTTTTAGTCTAATTTTGCTTGAATTTTTAAACAACTGCATTCGTGTTTCAAACTTGTGTCTAGACATTTTGTTACCCTTACTCATAATTTTTTTCCTAAAATATTTTCTATAATTTTGTGAACGCTTT
The DNA here is from genome assembly GCA_943735955.1 of Piscicola geometra. Taxonomy (NCBI): domain Eukaryota; kingdom Metazoa; phylum Annelida; class Clitellata; order Hirudinida; family Piscicolidae; genus Piscicola; species Piscicola geometra. Next base: position 4,218,688 of record OX030961.1, read on the forward strand.
ATTTTTGTATACCATTTTTCTAGAAGTGTCTGTTTTTCAATTATTCCTGCAAGCTTTATCTGTTTCATACAGTTTCCATTCCCAACGAAATCATTACTTAACTGACAATTCAAACAACCAAGCAAATATAATAATAAAATTATGCATTTTTCCATTTTCAACTGGGATATGAATGATAAACTTGGATTTTTGGACTTTTTTGCTATTGTTTAAACTATATCAGGCAGGATAAGTTGTCATGCCTCTTTAGCTACCTTTTACACACATCAGCATAAAATATATATTTAGTCTACCTTAGACATAATTGAACCATTTTAAATGTATAAAGTGTTCAAAAACCTCAAAGTCTTTCGCAAAAGGTCAACCATCTAGTCGTTTTTCATGTCTCTCTAGACATCAGCATAAACACTGCACGAAATGCAGTCTGCTAACTTGATGAACTTTGTACGCTTTGTACGCTCAAAAGTGTCATCGAATAATTAGAAAATATTTTTAAAATACAAATTGAAAATTTTTATTTAATATTTGAGAAAAAAAAGAAATGCTTGGTTGTGAGATGAAATAATTATATTTTAAAAATAGGACCCCCCATCAATAATTCAGCTTCACCAACATTTACCTTTGATAACTTGGCTTTCGATTTTGAACGATGGAATTTGGGTAATTTGCATTACGAAATATTATTTGCTTTCGAATTTTTACTAATTTTTAAACTCTACAGATTCGAGAAATTTTCTTGGAATGGTGTTCACTTTTCTCGGCTCCAAATTTGAAAAGAAGCAGTATTATATCGAATCTCCGATGATGCCTTCCCAAGTCTACGAATTATGTGCTTTTACAATTGTTTTGACACTTTTTTTTATAGTTGTGTCACTATATTGTCTGTACAAAACAGTTAGAATAGTTTGTCTTGTTTTAAGGTATGCCTTACTCTTCATTTCATCAATATTAAAGATGTTGTTTGCTAAATCAAAAGAAGTGACTACAAACTCTAAAAAATCATGATAGCAATAATTTGAAGTATTCTTTTATAATTCAACTCATATTTATTTGTATGTTTATTTTGTATTCATCTTTTTTTTGGATCATAGTTGTAGCTTGTTTCTTTTGTAAATAGAATGCATACATTGTATAATTAGTTGTTTTCCATGGATAACTTATACGTTGATGTTAGAAGGCATTTTTTCATAATTTTTTTTCTTCTAATCTTTATTTCAAAAACGCTTGCCAAAGTGGAAAATCTAAAAGAATTCTGTAAAATATTAAAAACCATAATAGATTTACAACAGACAACAGTCTTTCTAACTCTAAAAATCATACTAGTTTGGTGAAGAAACAATTCAGAAGTAGAAATCATTTGAAAATTTGGATAGTGCTGAAGACTAGTTGAATAAGCAAAGAGATTAAAAAAACTCAGTAAGCTCTAATCAAGGAATGTAAAAATTATTAAAATGTTTTGGAAAAAATTAGTGATAAAATGGGAATGAAAAGTATTTCTAGACTTTTCTTCGATTGTTAAAAAGCAAACTAGATAGAAAATTATACAGCTTAAAAAGATATAAAATCAATAAAAGGTTAAAAGAAAGGTTATCGACAAAGGATATATATAGTTCTTTAAAAATCGCATATTCATAACTCTGTTCTATTTTATTAAAATTATCAAAACTTTACCTAAACTACAAAACAATGAAATCATATAAGTGAGTAGCACATATAATACCCGGTACATATAATCAACCATCAAACCTCTGATTATTCGTAATCGAAAAGTAATTACCACCATTAGCATTTGTTGAGGCCAAACCAAAGGAGAGACAGTGATAGCGAGAGGGGATATGTAGCTTCCATCGCCATTTTTCGCCATTGCAAACCACTTTTTTCGCCATTCTTTTTCGAATCAACACCACCAGCACCGCCACCACTATCAACACCATCCCTAACATCATCATCATCACCTACGCAGTCCGCATTAAGAGGTACTTCAACCACACTAGAGCCGCTCCCACTCGACCACGCTGCAAGCCTCATCTCCTCCGTCACCTCTGCGTACAACAACGAAAGCTGCACTCCCGTCAGTGAAATGTTTGTCCTGTATGGCGATAGGCGGGTGAGGATGGGTAATATACATTGTATTAAAAATACATATATCTATTTTCCGACGAGTTTGTCATCGGGACTTCGTAATAAAGAAGTCGAAAGACTTTATAATCAAATATTAATTTCTTTAAACTTACTCCAACCCAAAATCTTTTCTAGAATATAACTCTTAATTATTGGTATGAGACAAACAAGTGAATTCATACACGGGCCGCATTCTTGTACATTATATGTGTATAAGAGTTATGAAACATTTAATGTTTATTAGCCTGAGGTTATAAACGATAAACTTTTGCCTGAAACACAAAAAAATTTATTTGATTTGATCAGACCTTGAAAACCCTAAAGCACATGAGTCAGTTTATATTTTGCACATTATAGCTCAAACGCTCTTTTTTATAACATGCCATTTTTACCTAAAACAAACATAAAAATGAGTAAATTTAGCATTTCTAATGTTTTAATCTGCTTTAGGATTTGTGAATTAGTTTTAAATACACTTTCTGTTAAGATATTCAACTGATTTGCAAGTAAAATGAATATCCTCCATCAACTTTACAGCTTTCTCAGCTACTATGTTGGAGCGAGACACATCAAGCACAGATGGTTCTTTGTTCCAGCGAGAAGAGAAACACTTCATAGATATGGAAGGACCCTTAACTTGAGATATTGCTGATAACAAGTCTTCATTATATATATCTGAGAAGTTTGGTTAGAAAACCAGGTTCATGGCCATGTAACGGAAATGAAATCGAAAGATACATTCAGCTGTTTTCGCCAATTTGGAAAGGAAAAAACAGAAGAAAAAAAAATTTTAAGATTATTTTTTTCGAATAATACTTCAAAAGGATAATTATTTACAGGTTTTAACGATAATAACACGCAAACACCATTATGAATGTATGCAAGAAAACGCGTAATAAAAAACATCGTGAAACCAACCCACCTGCAGTTAATAATCTTTTGGAATCCATCCTTATGAAGCGAATATCCCAATTTGGATTCGATGCACCTCACAGCCACCTCTCTTACATCTTCATCTAATTGGTAAGATTCTCCAGCCAATTGGATGACTAGAGCGCATGAGGATGATAATGGCGTCTCTTCTTTGGGTGTGGGAGAGGCGGTGCTGTAGATTGAGCAGTATATGGCTGTGGTGGTGGTGGTGGTTTTAGCTGGTTGTGGTGGTTTAACAATGCAATGGAAAATAATTTATTGAAACATAATACAATACATTAAACTCAAAAACTAAAAATTATCATCATTATTTCCAATATTCTTAATATTTAAATTAATATTAATAATATTGAAATAAAATAAGAATTATAAAATTTAAAAAAAATCACATTTATCTAACCAGGCCTGAAGCTTTTTAATAAGACGAAAACCTTCTTATCTGTGTTGAAGACCAAGATACCACAGCTGTTTGTCTCACTTGAAAAAATAATATATGCTTTACGAGTTTACTTAATTAAAAGAAGTATTTTCTTTAATTTTTGAATTGAGTATAAAATTTAAATGAAATTTTATTTTACGTTTGCACAAATATTTAATACCTGTTCTTAGCTCTCACCAAATCCCACGCTTTTTCAATTGAATTCTACAATGTTTTAATAGAATAAATGGAATAAATTGATGTGTAAAATAACATAAAATGTTAAAACTATCTTCAAATATTTCCTTTTCTCTTTACACATAAACACACACACATTGTAATAAACACACATAAACATACACACATTGAAAAAAACACACATAAACATACACACATTGAAAAAAAACACACATAAACATACACACAAGCACCTGTCTGTAGTACAACCTGTACACAGTGAACTCTTGACTACTCCTTACATCTTCCACTGATACCACTTCCACATCATTATCATCACCACCAATGCTTTGTTGGGTAGTCAGGTGGTGGTGATCAATTCTTGCCAATTGGTGGTCAGTAGAGGAGGAAAGAAGTGGTGATAATGATGACACTGGTAGTGATGATGATGATGGAGGTAGTAAAGATGATGATGGAGGTAGTGATGATGATGATGGAGGTAGTAAAGATGATGGTGGTAGTAATGATGATGAGGGAGGTAGAAGTGATGATGATAATTTTAGTAATGATAATGATGTTAGTAATAAAAATTATGATAATGGTGTTAGTAATAGTATGAAAGTGATGATGATAATGATAGTAGAAACGATGATGATGAGGATAGTAATGATAATGATGAGTTTTTAAAACCACCTTGCATATTCATGAACCAAAGCAGGGCGAACGTGAAGCCGACGGGTTTCTGCAGCGAATCGTCGAAGACTGCAGCGAGCGCCACTGCGACAGGAACGTCGACCACCTCGATGAATTCTCCCTCCTCCTCCTTGCCACCGCCCTTGCTGACCCGCATCTCGTCGCTCACCCTGCAGTAGAACGTGTAGCCGAGTGTGCCGCTGTGTTCGCTATTGTTCCTGTGGTGTGGTGGTTGATGTCGGTGTTGTGGTTGATGTCGGTGTTGTGGTTGATGTCGGTGTTGTGGTTGATGTCGGTGTGGTGGTTAATGTCGGTGTTGTGGTTGGTGTCGGTGTTGTGGTTGGTGTCGGTGTGGTGGTTGGTGTTTTTTTGGTGGTGTAGATGTAGTGTATTTGTTGTTGCTAATGGTGATGTTGTGGTTTATATATTGTTGTTGGTAGTGGTTATTGTTTCTGTTGAGTAGTCGCGATGATGGGGATTAAGGCAAAAAAACTGTTGTTAATGGCTTTTTATTCACGTGTGACATGAGCTGGAACATTCAATCAGCTAGCACACACAGATGTAACAATTCAGCGTAAAAGACACTGGATGCATTTTTCTATTTAACGATATAAAATGGTATTTTGGAATTTAATTTGAGAAGTATCATCAAAAAAGAATAAACAAAGACGACGACAAATACGAGGCATATAAGAGCACACCTAGTAGCGGTTATAAAGTGCAGGTCAGTCTCTTGGATACTGTATCCAATCTCTTCGTACACCTCTGCCACCGCCGTTTGTTCTGGACTCTGGCCTTCCAATATGCCTGCACACAGCTCTACAGTAAGACCCCTGTGTGGTTTTGTAGTGTGGAGAACTCTTCTGTATGCTTGTGAGAAGACTTTGATGGCGATTTAGTAATGATATCAAGGAAAGCGCACACACACACACACACACACACACACACACAAATATATATACCAACAAACTTTTTAATATCTTCTTCAGATGGAGAAGGAAGAGTGAAGGGTAATGAAGGCCATTGCATGGACTGCATGAAAACTGCTGTAAATTGTTTGAGTATGTAATATTATACTAATGAATAAATGCGTTATATAAATATAATTAATTGATTGATTGATAGAATGTTAATCGATTTAGTTTTGATGTTTCCATTTTATAATTTAGAACTGAATATATGTAACCCATCTAATGTTTAGTTACTCTCAAGCTTTATCATATATATCCCTTTCTTCTCTTCTTTACAAAGTTTGATATTTATTTTATTTTTAAGAATGACAATTACTATAAGTATCATGAGAGGTAAACCTGGTCTAAATTGCCGTACAAACACAAAGACATCTTGATCAGTGTTGTGAACCAGAATAGAAACACTTTAAATAAAAATGAAATAAAAACTTTTAAAGAATCCAATATATATATTTTAAAAATAATGTTGAATAATTAATTATTTTTTTATATCAATTGCTAAATTACTATTCTAATAGAAAATCTATGAATGCATATATTGCCACCTGTTGTGGGAATGTAGAATATCTTTTTTAATGAGTTGCTGATTCTGTAGATAATGATAAAAACGTTATTTCAGTGATAGTAGGATATAATACTATCTCAATTATTCTTCAATATGTGCTAAAACTAGTAATTAATAATTATTTGGTCTTCTATTTGATTTTTGCTACTAAGTTTATAGCACCATTTGATCTTGGGAAACCTTTACATTTATATCATGTGAATTTTATATAATATTTTAATAAATTTTTTATATTACTTTGATTCTTGCAAATGAACTTGTAGATAAACCTGTTTGTAAGTCACTCGTTTTATATTTATCCATCTGCTCTCATTAACCTCTTCCAATTTCAAATCAGAAATAATTTCCATCTTCGAATTTGAGAGAATGTTATTTCAAAAGTTTTTGATAAATAATTGAATAACTAGAAAAGTTTTTCTAAAAATCTTTACAAATTGAAAAGTAAATTTAGTTACAAAAAGTGTGTCAATAAATTCATAACTGGTTTTTTTCAATTCTAACAAATTTAAATTTATTTTTTAGTGTCACGATGAAATAAAATTTTATTAAAAGATTTATTAAAATTATGTATCGATGCGCTGTTTTACGGAAACACTTGGGTGGAATGATTTCATGAAATTAGTTTTGAATGTTACTCGCAATGTTTTAAAATTATCGAACGTTTTCGAAATTTATTCATCTATGTTTAAATCTTACCCTGCTTCAATTACACATTTTTTATGTGGTAAATAGTGAAAGAATGATAATAAACTTTATTAAATAAAGAATTAAAGACATCAAAGAAGAGCATGCTAGTTTACAGACAGGACAGAAAGGCAGAGTAACCAGCCAGTTATGGTAGTGAAAGGTTAGTTCATTGTTTAGGTATATTTTACGTAAGAGACATTTTTGGGCCTGTTTTACATAAGTGAACCGCCACGAAATTTGCAAAATTTATTAATTTAAAAAATAAAATATTTCTATGATAGATTTTGAAATGCAGATTTCAAATCAGTTTACATTTTCCAAATATCTCAAATGGTTCAAAAGTTATTCAATTTTTAAACTCCCGAAAAGTGAGCGTTTTGGCGAATTATTTTCAATGCTTAAGCCAAAAAAATACATAAGAGTTTGAGGTTTAGGTTTTTCGTCTTTTCCTATGATTGAAAAAAACTCAGATAATGAGTTCTTATTTCTCTTCAAAAGTTGTAAAGACGAATGGTAGTTGATAAAGTCCGTTTTTTCTATTTTGAGGAGTGAATCGGTCAAGGAAGGAATCGACTGCAATTCATTTGTATTTTCTGATTAAAATTGTAAGACATCTTTATTTTTTGCTAATTTTTATATCAAATATTTATATTTATATTTTTGAAATGTAACTACAGATTTTCAATTTATTTTCTCCAAATTATTAGCTTTCAAACAATAAAACAACATTCACAAGCAAGAATAAATCTGATTAATTACAATTTTAATCAGAATAGTCATTTATGATACACAAAAAGAATTAACCCATTCATCAATATTTCAAATGATAAAAGAAGAAATTCCAGAATTTGAAAAGGCAGTGAATATTATTTTTATAACCGACAATGAAATAAGTATTTGCAATGCATTCAAAAATAACTTTCCGAAAAATCCCTCATTCCTCTGCACAAACCACGTGATGCAAGATATGAAAATAAGCTAAAGACAATGTGCAGATGCTGTTACAACAGAAATCTTACCAGGAATATCTAGAAAAACTAATTGATAATTCATTGACGTGGGATAAAGAATTTAAAAACTATTTTATGAATACTATCCATAAAAATGTTAATAACTTAAGCTATTGGGAGTTAATTAAAAATAATATTAAAACATGTACAACAAAGGCATCGGAATCATTCAATAGAGTCCTTAAAGAGTTAAACGATTGGAAAGAGTGTCCTGCAAACTGTATAGTTGATATAGACTATTAAGACATTGAAAGAGGCTACGAAGGATGAATGGAGATATAGAGATGACTGAGAAAACAGGGAGAATAGCCAAACTTAATGTCTTGAGAAGTGATGAAACGAGAATAGCTCAATAAAATTCACGAGAAATCTTGTCTTGTGACTGCAAAACATCCTGCTATCAATTACTAGCAAAAAACACAACATTAAATTTGAGCACGTTACTAAAACATAATAGAAAAATTCAGAAAAGACATGAGCCCGAAGCAAACCAAGTTACTTGGTTTTAATTCTTAGGTTGAAAATTATATAAAAAAACATCTTAATACCTAATAGGCTTATGAAAATAAAATTTATTTAACAAAAATCACATTTAAAATCCTCACCTATAGATACATTTTTATTATAACAAATATCGTGAAACCACTTCGTACAGTGGTTGCACCCTATCCATTTCCACTCGCTACTTCTTTTACTTAAATCACCCTTTTTACATAAAAAACATTTATTATCTAAGTCTATTATCCTTGGTTTTTTTCGGCCGCATGTCTTGTCTACGTTTTTACGATTTCTTTTCCGTAACGTGGTCAAGTTCAATGGAGTGTTTTTTTTAGAAACCTCCATACCTAGACTCATTTTAACTGCTAGTAAATGATAGCAGTTTGTTTTACAGCCGCAGGAACAAGTTTCTCGTGGATGTAATTTAACTACTCTTGTTTCATTAGTTCCTTGGACATTAAAAACTCCAAGTTTGGCTATGTAAATAATTCCATCATCTTGTATAATTTGTAAGGCCCTTTCTGTTTGGCTGAGTTTACTTGTGTCTGTCTGAACGTTTACGTCCAGGGATTTTGAGCAGCAGGGTTGCATCAAGTCCTGGAAAAATAATAATTATATTCTATTTGTGATGGGTTTAAATAAAGCATTACCTTTTCTAAAACATCAGCCGTTTCCAAGGTAACAGGCAATGCAAATTTCTCAGCTCCCTTTAAATTTGTCTCAGCTTCCTTTAATTGAAGTTTTTTTAACAAATCTATATGCTTCACCCATTATTTCTGCACCTCCAGTTGCACCCTCAACACCAGTTCAAAGAAGTTATTAAATTGATCGATAGTTTTTTGTATCTAATTTAATTTAAAGTTTCACATATTTAAATATTCTATAGGGGTTTAAACAAATTTATTTGACAACGCTCTTGAATTTAAAATGTGCTATACATTACATTTGATTATTAATTATTTTTTACATTCAAAACTTGTTTCAATTTGGAAATAAAAATAAATTATACTTCAGAATAGTAAAAAAGTCCGATAAGAATTCTAGTTTATGTGGGTATATAATAGGCTGGTCTTAGTTAAAGCCTTAAAATTTAAGAAACGATAGTAAAAACGTTCACAAACGACAATTCAGTATACTCAGGGTGAATAAAAATAATCTGGATTCTCAAGATATGAAGAGGCCGCATACCATAAGATGGGAGGCCCAAGACAGAGACATTGAAGACACCACAAGAAAAATATCTTTAACATTTTTTGTTAATAATTTTATTTACTAAATTTAATTTTTGTTAATTTTATTTAATAAATTTAATTTTTGTTAATTTTATTTAATAAATTTAATTTTTGTTAATAATTTTATTTACTAAAGTTAATTTTTGTTAATTTTATTTACTAAATTTAAATTTTTAAAATTTTATTTACTAAATTTAAATTTTGTTTATTTTATTTACTAAATTTAATTTTTGTTTATTTTATTTTATTTAAAAAAAAATATTTTAAACTAATTTGTTAAAATTTTTTCTTTAAAAAAAAGAATTATTTAAAATATTTCTTTAAAAAAAATTATTATTTAAAATATTTTCTTTAAAAAAAGTTATTTTTTAAAATATTTTCTTTAAAAAAAAATATTTTCAAAATTGTAATGTAAAATTTTTATTTAAAGGTTTAAATAACTTTAAACTTTAAAGGTTTGTAAAAATTTACATTATCTATGTTTATGTTTGTGTTTTTGTTTATGTTGTCGAACTGAGTCGAACTTGTCTTATGACTCAAGTGGATAAAGTGCGAACAAGTTCGCTTCGCTAGTTCGCATTTTATCCACGTAGTTCGTTCGCCTGTTCGCCGTTCGCTGTTCGCTTTTTATCCACACCCCATTGTTGTTAGGCTAAATAAGTGAGTTACGTTGCAGCGCGTCGATTAAATCAAGTGTGCGGCTTGTATTAACGGGATTATACAAACTTCATATACTTGTATATAAGAATATACGTTTTATTAATTGATTTTAAAATAAAAATTCGAAAAAATCTTGGCAGCCATCTTCATCGCATAGCCTTGCACGATGTGATTTCAATAATTTTATTGATCGAAATTTATTTATTGCTGATATATGCGCCTTCAAAGTTGATGCTCAATGACGGAATGGTCAAACTTGCATAACTTTATCAGATACTCTGCTTTTTGTGGAGAATCGGGATTCATTCTTTTTATCTTGACATTGATATTCATCCTTGCACGATGGGATTTCATTAATTTTATTGATCGAAATCTATTTATTGCTGAGGTTTTCGTCTTCAAAAATAATGCTCGATGACGAAATGGTCAAGTTTGCTCTAATGCTAATTTCCACTTTTAAATAGCTATATCTTCGTTATATGTAATCGCTTAGTAATATATTTAGTATATTTTTTTATGTTTTAAACTCCTTTTCCCGAAAATAATAATTAAAACTCAAAAAAGTGAAAATAAAAAATCCTTGCAACTACCTAATATAAACGAAACACAGTATTGCCAGTATTAAGTTAATAGCGAGCCTTCGCTTATACTATAAGCCTATAGCATAAACACATAAGACTAGCATCGTCCTATCAGCGCGATTAAATACAAATTAAAGGGCCATGCAACTAGCTAACATAAGTGAACCTATACTTAGCAACCGCCACGAAATGTGCAAAATTTATTAATTTAAAAAATAAAATATTCCTATGATAGATTTTGAAATGCAGATTTCAAATCAGTTTACATTTTCCAAATATCTCAAATGGTTCAAAAGTTATTCAATTTTTAAACTCCCGAAAAGTGAGCGTTTTGGCGAATTATTTTCAAGCTTAAGCCAAAAAAATACATAAGAGTTTGAGGTTTAGGTTTTTCGTCTTTTCCTATGATTGAAAAAAACTCAGATAATGAGTTCTTATTTCTCTTCAAAAGGTGTAAAGACGAATGGTAGTTGATAGAAGCACTGGGTCTTTTTTTCTGACTACTATCCAAGGCCCCGAATTGGTGTTCACATGCAAGGTTGGTTAAAGGTGCGAAAGCTGTTCTTTTTAGTTTCCTAGCTTCAGGGGTTACACTGAATAAACCATCAGCTAGAAAGTCAGCTAGTTGTTTTTTTATCGCTTTCAGCATTCCATTGCAGATTTTTTCCAAAATATTTTGGAATAGTTGGCTTTCATTATCTATCTCATTCAGTGACTCGAGATACAACTCTTTATCAGCTAATTAGTACTCACTTTCAATCCATTCTTCTTTATTAGAAACCGGATTAACTGAACATTTCATCAGATAATTTATAAGCTTCTGCACATAGATGGGAAGTTCAAGGTAGGCCACTCTTCTAGACATTAATAGGTTCCAAAATGGACCTGTTACATTAATATATATAAATGCTAAGCATGAGAACATTATTATAACTTTTTTATTCGATAAATTTGTTTTTACTAATTGTATTTTTTTAATTCAGATTATCATTTGTAAAGTTGTTAAGCTCAAATGGCCTAATTTAGTATTTTTGACTCACTTTTCGGGAGTTAAAAAATTGAATAGCTTTTGAACCATTTGAGATATTTGGAAAATGTAAACTGATTTGAAATCTGCATTTCAAAATCTATCATAGGAATATTTTATTTTTCGTTTATTAGCTCAACATAAACTTTAGAGCGCATTATATAGATTATGAAGACACTTTGTATATTGCTTACATATCAATTTACGTAACGTCGTAGCATATATATATAGACTGTCGCATTTTTACATTACGCATTGGATGATGCTAGTATGGAGCCGGATTTGTAGGTTAATGAGCACAAAGAATAATGATTTGTAGCTAAATTTGAAATTTATACTTTTTAGCACTTGAACTTTTATTAAATAAAAAGAACTGTCAAAATTTAATTTGTTATTTAAAAAAAGTTTATTAAATTTTTTAACATTTCTTTTAAAAAATCACTTATTTCAATTTATTTTTGAAAGTTAAATGCACTTTTCAATACATTATTTCTATGAAATTTAGTTATTAGATTGAATCTATAACTTGGAAAAATTCAATGCTAAGTAAAATTATACTTGTGTCTTCCATTTAGTCATCTTTGATGACATCTTAAAAAGTTAATCCGTTTTGTGATATTTTTTTGCACCATCTTGTTCATTATTCATGTTCATTTAACTCCTCCCACTTTTATTGATTGACACTTGTAAACAATTCTCAATTTGAAGCGAATGAGTTTTAAATATGGAGACAAGAGAGCGTTTATTAATCAGAAGGTTTCTTATATATAGGACGAGTGCTAAGGAGTGGCCGTGTGCACATAGTGCACAAATGCAGCACGCTACAATAGTCCTCTCGCAGATGGCTGAGCCAATGTGTAATGAAAAAATTAGTATCATATTGAAGTAAGGAATTATTTTTTTTAATGAGTTTGTCCATGTACTGCTATAGAACGACCATCAGTAGCTTTTAAATGAATATAAGATGGTGATAATAAACATGAAAGTGATTTTGAAATTGACAATGGGATTAAAGATATTGATGAACCTGTATCAATTAAAAAATCTAAAGAAAGTTTCGCAACCCTGAAAGCGGCCAACAATTGAGGAGCGCTACCAGATGCCGCAGATGCTGGCGCGCCTAGTTGTTTAAAGACTGCTCTGAATTATTTCGCGACCTCACTGGGGTTGAATCACGCAACTGGAGTGTTTTACAACCAGATTTGTCTGGTCATTGACACCAATGGCGACACATGCGCGCTTTAATGCCATAGAATATATGATTTCTGCAAACCTTGGGCCGCTGGTTTTCAGCATATGGAGTTAATGTTTTTGTTATAAAGCTTGTTTTTGTTGTTGTTGCTTCTCTTCTTTTTGTTGACGCTCGATTGTTTAAATTTGATTCGCTGACGAAAGAAGTTGACTGGCTCTTTAGTAGAGGCAGTAGTTCGTCGGCGAGTCTTCCGAGGTCGTCCAGTCCCAATGCCTTTTGTGATGCGATGACGGGAGCGAGACTGGGCGGGAGAGCTTGTTGGAACCTGTGGCGGACCAATTCTTCTCCCACACCGGCCTTTTTTGCCACTTTCGTCATTTGGAGGAGAAAGTGGGATGGTTTGCCCGATGAGAGGTGTTTCCTGGAGAAAAGATTCGAATAGTTCACCTTTGCTCATCTCATGGAAACTCTTGACAGCGTCCTTCAGCATGTCATAGTCGCCAGCATGGAGTATTTCTTCGTCCAGGTTGGTCACTGTCTCAATTGGCAAGTTTGCTAATGCGTGGTAGAACTTCGTGGTTGAAGTCGAGATACCCGCTATGTTGAATTGGGCTTCGAGTATCACAAACCACGTGGCAGGATTTGTTGTTATAAATGGCGGTGCTTTCACAGATACTGCAGCGCTTGCCATGTTGTCCTCTTTATGCGGTTGAACTGTGGCAGTCTCTGTATCTTCTCCAAAAATGAGATGTTGTTGTTGGAAATGTTGTTGGAGAGTCCACGAGGTTGAAACGTCGGGGTCACCAATTGAAGCGAATGAGTTTTAAATATGGAGACAAGAGAGCGTTTATTAATCAGAAGGTTTCTTATATATAGTACGAGACAAAAGGGGTGCTAAGGAGTGGCCGTGTGCATGTTCCATCCAAAGTCGCTGTCCCGACCAAAGATACGATTTGCATACGTAATTAGTCTATTTTTTAGCTATTTGGACCAAACTAGAATTAGCGAAATCACATAAATAATGAGGGTCTATCTAAACCTTTCAAACTAAAAATATAATTTAGATGTTATTTTAAAATCTAATTAATAATTTTATCTAAACCTACAGTTTTTTTAATATTATTTTAATAAAATTTTCGAACTAAAAATATAATTTAGATGTTATTTTAAAATCGAATTAATTTCTAAACTACTATCTAAACCTACAGTTTTTTTAAATATTATTTTAATAAAATTTTCAAACTAAAAATATAATTTAGATGTAATTAATAATTAGAATATAATAATATAATTAATAATTCTAATTATATTCTAATTAATAATTCTAATTATATTCTAATTATATTCTAATTAATAATTCTAATTATATTCTAATTATATTCTCATTAATAATTCTAATTATATTCTCATTAATAATTCTAATTATATTCTAATTAATAATTCTAATTATATTCTAATTAATAATTTTTTTACAGTTTTATTCAATTCCAATTCCAATATTTAATACCAATAATTATCAAAAATTTTATACGAATAAATGTCAGAAATAATGAAACAAATTAATCCTGTAAAAATATATAAAATGTAATAAAAAGCATATAAAAAAATGTCATAAAAATTATATATAAAATTTAATAATAATAATAATAAAATTCATTTATATAGCGCTAAAGCACGCACCAGAAGGTACTTAGTGGAATAATAATAATAATAGATAAAAAATAAATAAATAGAATAAAAATATCATGAAATAAGTGACTGAGTAAATGACTACAAATGAATGACTAAGTGGATAAGTCATTGAAATAAAAGAAAATAAGAGAGAAGATGATTAATTAAATGCTATTAATACCAATAATTATCCAGAAATTTAATAAAAATAAATGTTAGGAATGTAATACATTTCAAAAATAATAAAACAAATTAATTCTTAAATTAATAATGAAATAATAAAAAAAGAAATTCATGCAGGTGCCAAAATTGTGGGATCAATTGCACAAGCTTGATTTTGACACCCTGTGCCCTTGTGGCACTTGCTTGTGCAAATAACTCCACGGATTTTGCACCTGCATGAATTTCTGGTGCAATTAGTCTTACATTGGCAAACTGAAACCCGAAAATCATTTCTAGGGTTGCTTTTTATGGCAGCCGCCCTAAGAGAAATTGATGTGGAAGCCTCCCAATTTGTATGATCCAGTCTCAGGTCCCCTTCATAGGACTCTAGGTCTGCCTCACCGAAACAGCTGCCAAGGACCCCAAATGTGCACCTTTAAAAAAATTATCAGAGATAAAAAACATGAAATTCAATTTAAGCACTGGCACTTACTTCAAGCGGTACATATGATAGGTCTCTCCCATACGCTGTACAATCACACATGGGAGCCTGTGTGAGTCGGTTGAAGACCTCTCTATTCTCGGAATTTGAACCGACACATAATCACCCACATTGAAAACTTGAATCTGTAAATACATAAAGTAATGATAAATAAAAGTTAATGGGAAATTGCATATCAATTTTGTGGAATATGTTATCAAAAACTAGTTTGTACATGCAAAAACCATTTTTTACCCTCTTTCTTTTTCCTTTGACGTATTTCATCTTCATCCTCTTGGCGTTTAATAAATAATTTTTATCTGCCTGCTCGCGAATTTTTGAGTGTTTGTGTCCTGGTTCAGAAAATGTTCCTGGAAGCGGTTCATCTAGTGCACTAGATCTGCTTCCAGGAACATTTTCTGTCGCAGATGGTCTTGGAAGTGGTTCAACTAATGCACTAATGTTTTCAGGAACATTTTCTGAGCCAAATGGTCTGCTTCCAGGCAAATCCTCTGTCTTAGATGGTCCTGGAAGTGGTTCATCTAATGCACTAGATGATCTGTTTTCAGGAACATTTTCTGAGCCAAATGGTCTGCTTCCAGGCAAATCTTCTGTCTCAGATGGTCTTGGAAGTGGTTCATCTAATGCACTAGATGATCTGTTTTCAGGAACATTTTCTGAGCCAAATGGTCTGCTTCCAGGCAAATCTTCTGTCTTAGATGTTCCTGGAAGTGGTTCATCTAATGCACTAGATGATCTGTTTTCAGGAACATTTTCTGAGCCAAATGGTCTGCTTTCATGCAAATCTTCTGTCTCAGATGGTCCTGGAATCTCATCATCTGCTTCGTCACAGATGATGTCCTCCACATCTTCCTCCATAATAGGAACGCCCCGAACAGAACCTGGGAAGATGCACTGTCTCGGGGGCTGTCCAAACACCAAATCGTATGGTGTTGTCTTCATGACACCATGGGTAGTGGTGTTCAGTTGATCTGAAAGTCAATGGGTATGTAACTTGAACTTAAACTGACAAATCCGAACTGGAAAATCACTGGTATGTATGTAACAATGTAACATTGTATGTTATAAGTATGCATGAACAAAATTGAGCTGTAAACTCACATTGAATCAAAGGGGGCCATTGGGACCAAGGAGGAGTATCTGTGTTGGCGCCTCAAGAAGACGAGCACCTAACATCTTCTCAACCGTGGCATTGCCCTGTTCCACAAGACCCTGGCACTTAGGATTCCTTGGACGGCCATTCACAATAGTGACTTCCCCAGGCCATTCCTTACAAAGGTCTGTCACAATTGAGTTAACGAACTCACGGCCATTATCTGAGTGGAGTATCTTTGGAGTCCCCAGATAACAGAACACCTGGTTTTGAAGACTAAAGGCCACTTCAGCTGCTGTTTTATGACAAAGGGCAAAAAGCATGTGGAACTTGGACCAGTGGTCCATGTAGGGCCCAATCCAGCTGTACGTCCCATCTCGACAATGCCTCATGTCTATCAGATCAATCTGTAACAAATGCATGTAGAGTGGTTAGGCATGTTAATTACTTTAAATCCTATAACAATTATCAATTATTAATGAAAGATTGATAGGGTTGTGCATGTACCTGCCCTCTCGTCATGAATCCGGATGATATTATGGGTTTCAATGGCGCTCTTGTTGTCTGTGGCTTGCGCATGTGACATGTAAGGCAAAGAGCAACATACTTGTCTATGGCACATCTAGGCACACAGTCATACAACTTCGACACCTCATCAGCTGTCTTTCTGATGCCCATATGACCTTTACTCATGTGCACTTCATGAATGATGTCAAAAAAGTCCTCAACAAAAGCAACCGGCTTCCAGGAAGACATTATGGTTGTGTCATTGGCATTCGGCAAAAATATTTATTCATTAAAAAATTACATTAAAAAAATATAATAAAATCACAATGACTTACTTGAGATTTTGAGGGTAGACAAAGTACGTCCTCAAGTCCCAATGCTGCATGGGAAATAAGCTGGAACCCTCAGCTCTTGACCCATCTATTAAATACTTTAGAGAAGTTTTCTTCTTTTTTTAGACATCTTTTAATTTTATGTAGCCCATTCCAAAATTGAATATAGCCACTGGGCCGTGGAGATTGTTGAGTCAGGGTTTTCTTTCCCTTTAGATGGACTGCCTTGCTGGGCTGATGAACTCCATCTGCCCATCCGACCACGCCACAGGTTGTACTAGTTTACGTGGTACTAGTAGCAGGTTCTCTCACCTGACCTGATCCTTGTTGCGTGCCATCCTCGTTGCCTCTTGAGAGTCCTTGTTGCGTGTCATCCTCGTTGCCTCTTGAGAGTGCCTTCTTATGCGACAATGTGAAGTGTTGCTTAAATTGTAAGAATGTGTAATAATGCCATTGCAGGTTTCAATGTCATGATTATTTAACCCTAAAATGTCATTATTGCCTATTTTTATTAGTAACAATATTTTTAACTTTATCAAATTCAGTTTTCTTGACACACAATCAATTGCCAAATGGTTTCGGATTATATCTTCAGCATTCTGGCATATCTTTAAACAAAATTATTTATTGCAGATTTCATGAATAGAAAATGGGTTGTTACCTTTACGACTCCAAAGGAGGGAGTAAGAAAAACTCCCTTGTTTTTGGTGTTGAGAAGATGATAGCATGGTCTTTGAGAGGATGCAATGTCTACAAGACTAAATCTGCATTCATCGCAATGGATAGCCTCAAAAAATCTTGAGACCACCCATCCACTGATATACGTTATTGCGTTTTCAACTAGAATGTTAATCGTCCTTGATGTGAAATTGTATCTATGGGCGGAAAATTAGTCATAAAACATAAAAATATTAGACATTTAATGGTAGTACATACGCAGCTGGATGCTTTAAACTCCGACTTGTCAACTTTTTACTTGAAGCATCACTATTAGAAAAATCAGATGGCTGAAGAAGAAACGGTCCCTAATTTTTCATGATGTTTCCGCTATTTCCAGGTATTAATCCATATCCACATAAGTATTTCTTGAAGATATATTTGAACTGGTCTGTAGTTGGATTATTGTTCCAGCCTCTTGAATTGTAATTAATTTATTCAACAGAATGTTATTGAAATTTAAATATATATATATTTTATATATTCTTGCCGCTTCTTCTGACAGAATTAAAAAAACAACTCAAGGTGGTCTTGGGAAAATTTATAGGTTAAAATAAATTTTTGTTGCTCAAGCAGATAATCGGAAAGACTTGTCATTGACTCTTCTGAGAATTTAACTATATAAAAGTATCACAAAACGAACTTACTGTTGAAGATTTGATCAAAGATGACTAAATAATAGACACAAAAATTATAATTTCACTTAGCATTCTATTTTTCAAAGTTATAGATTCAATCAAATTGTTCTGTGGTTATAGACCTTGTTTGATGATTTATAAACCATTTTTTGATTCGTTCATCAAGCTTTAAATACTTATTAATTGTTAGAGTTATTAATTATAAAGTAGAGAAAATAACTAACTTCAACCGAACGGTTCGACATGCTACATCGACTTGAAGCTATTTCTGATATATGAGAATAATGAGATAAGTGTCATCAGCGAATTTTAATATCGTTTAAAATGGTGAAAAATAAGTTATTGTTTTTGTTCTTGTGCTTCCACAAGAACTCTACTAAATAATTGTCGATATGGGTTCTCGCAACCCCCTTTTCCAGCTTTTTCTGCTGCTTCAGCTGCCCCCATAGACTTTCAACCGTCTGGGTATGAGCTGCTGTGACGGGGTCAACAAAGTTGGTGCTGTGGTTGACAGTGAGATGGGCGTAGGACAGTCCTAGTAGCCCTTCAAGTCCCTGATATGATTTCCACATATCAGAGAGGATAATTGAACCTGGAGCGATGCAGGCCTTGATCGTCTCCAGCAAGGTGGTGGCAGTTCAATCAGGCACTGCATACATGGTGTGCCGACATTTAAACACACGACAGATAATCACGCGACACTTAATCACAGACACTTAATCATACGTCAGATAAACACAGAGACAGATAATCACAGCGACAGATTAACACACGAATTTTAAACACATGACATATTACTATAATTATTATTACTATAATTATTATTACTATAATTATTATTACTATAATTATTATTACTATAGTTATTATTACTATAATTATTATTACTGTAATTATTATTACTATAATTATTATTACTATACTTATTATCACTATATATATTATTACTATAATTATTATTACTATAATTATTATTACTATAATTATTATTACTATAGTTACTATTAGTATAATTATAATAATAATTATTATTATAATTATTATTATAGTTATTGTTATAATTATCATTATAGTTATTATTATAATGATTATTAAAATGATTATTATAATTATTATTATAGAGATTATTATAATTATTATTATAATTATTCTTATCAAATATTTGTATTTGATTTTTGAAAGTACCTAATGTTTAAAATTCGTGTGTTAATCTGTCGCTGTGATAATCTGTTCATATGTTTATCTGTCGTGTGATTATCTGTCTCTGTGTTTATCTGACGTTTGATTAAGTGTCTGTGATTAAGTGTCGCGTGATTATCTGTCGTGTGTTTAAATGTCATATAACCCCAGCGACAATATTGTCCAAGCATTTATTTTATTTTATGGACGAATAGGTGATATTCATTGTGGTATAATGCGTTTAGAAGATTTCCATGAAACGAATCCGTTAAATTGTCTCTTGGTGCTTGCGTGTGTGTGTGTTCTTAAAAAGACTCGAACATTTATTAGCTTATAATAGCCATAACAGAGTTATTAACAGGAAAAAACAGACGCTAAATCGATGGGTTCGTAATACTTGCATCCTTGGAGCTTTTTCAATTTGGTGTTTTGATTTTTTCGCTTTCTAGAATTATTTTCTACAAAAATTATATCTTTTTGTTTTACAAAAATTTACTCACCGTCACAGTCGATTCAGTTGATTAAGAAACAGATGTAAATTATCAACATTTTCAACATGATTTTTTATTATTGACCAAGCATTTATTTTATTTTATGGACGAATAGGTGATATTCATTGTGGTATAATGCGTTTAGCAGATTTCCATGAAACGAATCCGTTAAATGGTCTCTTAGTGCTTGCGTGTGTGTGTGTTCTTAAAAAGACCCGAACATTTTTTAGCCTATATGAGCCATAACGGAGTTATTAACAGGAAAAAACAGACGCTAAATCGATGGGTTCGTAATACGTGCATCCTTATTTTTACTCTGTTTTAAAAAATAGCAAGCAACTTTCAGAGGGGGTAAACATTCAAAATGTCCAGATATTTGAATGTAAATTTTCGAGAATTTGTTCCCCCAACCTCTCTTCCACATAAATACATCCCTTTATTTCTTATCATCCATCCACCCATGCTCCAACCCCCCTCTCCCTTTACATGGTCTTTTCAAATCCTGCTACAGGGCACTGAAGCACCACGTATTTAGTCATTTATATTAAATAGATGGTTTGAGGGGGCTCGCTAGTGATGCTGGATGGCAGCTTCACTGAATAGAATGGATGCAAATTCCATTAAAATAAATATTTCGGTGAATTTTTTATTTATAATTAAAATAATAAGTACTATTTTATAGTTTATTAATTGCTTATTTATTCGCCAAAGAACTTGTTTAAGCCAACGGTTTGGTTAATTTATTTCCGAAGATTATATCCTGCGTCAATATTGTCGCAGGATAGCGTAGCCGCGCGGTTGGTGTTATCCTGCGTCCAGATTTTAAAATCTCGTAATTTAGTGAATTTGTAATTTTAAGTTATTAACTAATTGGGAATAAATTCACAATTATATTTTTATGTGTTTATTTCACAACTTAAATAGGCTTACTATTAAAAATAAATTATTATTCCACCTAAATACTTTCTAAATTTTAGGTTAGGATTTATTTGAATGCCTTGGACTAATACGCAAACCTGTCGGATACTGGTTCTGTAATAGTTATTTTACTCATTATAATTATAATTAATAAATTTGTTTTCTATTCAATTTTATCCACTAAAAATCTTTTATAAATTATGGTACTTGAAAATAATAGTTATTGATCAATCATCTTGATAAACCCGAACCCTAACTCGAACCCTAACCCTAATCTTAACCCTGAACCTAACCTTAATCCTAACCCGTATATTTGTGAAAATTGTTTTAATTAAATATCTATATTTTATTTTGATCATACTATATTTTTATTCGAAAAAGAATACTAAATAAAATTCTTGTATTAGACTAAGTTTAGCAATAAAAATTTGACAAGGTGTAATAATAAAAATAATAATTTCACTGTGAGCTGGTTTATAGACCAGCAGTAAATTAATTTTATTATTACTTCAAATTCTAACCTAGTCTTTTCTAACCAGTTTTCTTTTCGGATGCTTATCTCTTTATTGCATTCTTTTTTTGACAACTCCAGACACCTTTTGAAACTAAGAGGATCATCTGGTGCTTTTAGGAAGATGGGCACTGACCCACTCTCTCCGCCCATTGTGAGTGATTACTCCCTCGTGGGTTGCTTCAAGAGGACACACTGATTCCACAGGGGTCTCACCAATCCACACGGTACTCTGCCACACGGTTCGACATGGTGTAGGAATCTGTGCACTTGCCCCCTAAAAACATGGGGTCAAGGAGATTAAGCGAGTAAGAGTCGACCTTCACTGTGTGCTCGACAAAAGTGTGAAAATGCTGAGAAGCAGGATTGTCGCTCACCATCCAGGAGCATGCCGGGGCTGGAAAGTACGGCTGAATCTTCAGATCAGCATCATCTGGCAAGGAGGCCAAACTAAAGGGACGAGGGTATATCCTTTTTACAATGGTAGTTTCTCCAAAAAACCCTTCACTGCACAACGTTACATACTCGAAATGATGAAGGAGCTTATCTCTAACCGTGGGAATCTCACCAGCCTTTCCGAAGTAGGGCATTTAGGATATCTGGAAAGCCTGGTTGACATGATCTGGTCTGCGCTGTAATCTGCATGGACAGTTGACTAAATAATAGACACAAAAATTATAATTTCACTTAGCATTCTATTTTTTAAAGTTATAGATTCAATCACATTTTTCTGTGGTTATAGACCCTATTTGATGATTTATAAACTCTTTTCTGATTCGTTCATCAAGCTTTAAATATTTTTTTTGTGCTTTTTCTTGGTGAATGACAGGCTGTTGCTTTTGCCATATTAACTTGTGCATCCGATTTCATTTCCTCCAGTCCTTTGATGAATATATGTTTGGGTGGGTTGGAAGGAAACGCCGAAGATTTGAGTGCCACCCTCCCACATAATTATTAATTCGATGTTTTATATCCAAGCCATATTAATTCTATATTTTAATAGAAGATTGTCCATATATCTGATAAGAGCATTTTGTCAGTTACGCTTAAACTGTTTGTTAGGTATTGAAAATATTGAACCACTTCGTTTTCAAGTATATAAGCCAAAGCTATTTTTTATAAAATAATTTTTAATTTTCTTTGGAACGGTAGTTGGTTGTTAGGCCCAGGTCTTGAATTTTACGCTCAATATATTGATCTAAATGAAAATGACATCCATGATGATGTAAATTTGGAAGTTGTAGATGAACAGCGTCCATCAATCCACTTTCAAAATCAGAGATGATATGTCGTTGATGAGTTATCTGGTAGTAAAGCATAAACTAATGCAATTACAAAACTGTTATAAAGTCCATGTATTGTGTAAAACTGTTCGTACATCAAGGGACAACTTTTAAATGCTCCATCTACAAATATTGTCTTGCATTTGGACAAGAAAATCAAATTTTCATCTGTAGTAAAAATTAAAATGTCATTATTGTTGTTTCCTAACAAAAAATTTTACCATCCAAAGTTGTGATCTATTAATCTTAATGTAGGTCATTTTTCGTTTTAGGTAGTTTGGGTCTCAATGAGGTTCTTTCACGGTGTAGTACAGTGCGAATGGTTTCGTAATTTGGCACCAAACAACGATCTTCATTATTTATTACAGTTTTAGAAACCACTGATTTATAATTTGCATTGAGTCCTTTCATTGGATCAGCTTTTATTTGTTGGCGATTTCTCCAAACTATAGAAGATTCAACCATAACCCTAACCCTACTAAAACTTGAAGCGACATACAAGCTGCTACCACCTCCACCTCCTTGGAAGCTTATACAGCGAACAAATCTGGTTCAATAAATCACCTGGAACATGGTTTTATATTATACCAACTATGCATTTTATTAATTAAAAAAATACTTACTAAAATACATTTCGATAAGGGGAGTCTCGACTTCTCAAAAAAACTCCCATTTCTTATAAACAAAGTGCGACGACACCTTTGAATTGTGCATCGCCACACAAACCCGTCGGAACAACTTGTCTTTCGGAAAAAATCCATTTGTGCTCCACACAAACAGGTTTTTGTTCTGCTCAGCAAACTTTGTTCTTTTGCCAAGATGATGGCTTTTTCTTTATCATCTAATAGAGTTGTAAACTCTATGGAATAAATTCCTTGTATAACAGCAAAAACTATTATTTTTTCAGAAAGTATAAAATTGAGTATCAGACAAAAAAAGATATACAACCAAAAACATTGGTATGGTGTATAATTAATATTTAGCATTCCATGACTTGCATCTACTGATAATTCAGTGACTCTAACGTAAGAGCAAATGGCCTGATAGAGTTTGTTTTCACTGAGATGGTAAGAGTATCCCGGTCCAGGGTAGGGCTGTCTAAGAGGGCGAGGGTGGATTCTTTTTACAATGGTAGTTCCCCCAAAAAACCCTTCACTGCACAACGTTACATACTCGAAATGATGAAGGAGCTTACCCTTAACCGTGGGAATCTCACCAGCCTTTCTGAAGTAGGGCATGTAGGATATCTGGAAAGCCTGGTTGACATGATCTGGTCTGCGATGTAATCTGTGTTAAAACAGCAATGCTTTTTATATACAAAAATACAAAAAGTTATTTAAATCCGTCAATCTCCCGGTCGCTACCGATGCCGATGTCGGTGTCAACACACAACTCTCGTATGCCATCGTGCCGTCAAGCTACTCGTCTTACTTCAGAATCATCGTGGGTGATACAAATTGTTTTTAAAATATTTAAATAACTTTTTGTATTTTTGTATATAAAAAGCATTGCTGTTTTAACATTTTAAAAGTTATTGACGGGTAGGCTCGTTGAGGCCTCTTCTGAGAGATTCAGACTTGATTGCAATTTCTAATTATCTAGTTTTTTACCACTTCAGATTTGATGACGCGATCAAGCAGGCACCAAGTATTAGTAGTAGTAGTTTAAGCGGAGTCTTGCTGACCACTTATAACATGGTGGGAACCAGCCACAACAAGTTGAGTGAGTACCTGGGCAGGCCCTTCACATGGGACTATTGTATCCTAGACGTGGTTCTTAAGCGGAATCTCCTGGATGGAGTTAAGGTGGCAGTCAGGGGCGATAGACAGGACGACGCTGGACATCCGCAGAAAAGCTTCTGAGACTGTCTTAGTTTATTGTAAGGGTTAAAAACTTCAGTAGAGTATATAGAGATGCCATGTGATCTCAAAGAAATCGAATAAGAAGGCACCATTGACAGATTAACATTGTCATAGGCAATCTTAGAAATTAATGTCTTTGTAAGGTCTTTTTCGTATGAAAATTTAAATTGTTTCGAGCGAGGGAGAAGAGTTATAGTTTGTTTGTGGGCATCCATCCGCGTCACGAGTTTATTTGTGGAAACTCTCACTACTGTCTTAACGCTAGTCTCGGCTGACGCTGATCTAAAGACGTGAGTGTTCTTACGCTGTAGCAATAGGATCAGAGGGGATCCGTCGTGTGCGTAATACAAGTATTCATAAACTCCATGTCTTTTTTCGAAATCGATTATTACTACGATTAGACATTCTAGGGGAACATTCCAGTGGAGTAGGGTATGGATATCGGCTAACCCCGTTTCCCGTGGATATCAGCACTCAAATCTTTGTTGTCGGAATGCTGCGTGTGGCTGGGCTGCATAATGGCGACCCTTGAGGGCTGGCTGAGTAGATTAGTCGCGTAAGGACATCTGCTGTAGTTGACACGATATCTACGTCGTAAACGCAGGGTATAAGCTCATCGTACACTGGTTTAGGACCTAACGTGTCAATGTCTTGCAGTCTTGCTAAGAAAGTAGAGACCGTGAGGGCATGTGACTTGTCAACATAAATCCTGAATGCGGAGGTGACCGCAGGTGACGACTTATCTAGTCTCATAGCTTTTTCCATGTGGCCACAGGACACCGATAACGATCTCATGGAGTACGCGAAAGATAGACAAGAGTCTACTAACGCTTCCCGAGTACATCGTGGCAAGTCGAAAACTAAAAGTTATTCCCTTTTGGCCAACGCTTGAAAGGACGATTCGTGTTTTGCTGGCGTTACTTCTGACGTCAGGAGTAGCTGGATGACCTTTCTCACGAACGGTGTAAACGTGCCTATATCCTCGATCCGTTCCATCAAATAGCGCGCGAAATCGGATGATATCCTAAGCCGTGTAAACCCAAAACGTTTAATCGACTTCATGGAGTGCTGCATAACCCTAAACACTCGCTCTTTGGTAATGGGCTTTGATGTATCCAGAGGCAAAGGTCTAAATCCTACAGGCTTTGAAGAAAAGGCTTCTTCATTTAGTAAGGCTAAGTCAACTTTCTTCCAGACAGTCTTCTTTCTACTTCTTCTCTCAACCGTTCCATGGAGCTTGCATTCAAGTTATCTTTGGACAACATTCTGAAACCTCTGTAATCTCATCAAGGCATAAAGTGCCTGAGACTTTATTTTAGTTGTTGGGTTGACAGTCATTTAGTCGGTGTTTTTTGACACAGTTCAAAATCTTTCAAGTATGGCATGTGCGAATCTTCTTTGTCAATTTCTTGCCCTGGCTTCATCATTGACTGTTGCCACTGAATCCGTGTAGATCCAGTCTCCCAGGTCTTCTTGGCTGAGTTTAGTGATGTCTATTATGTTCGCGATTGAGATGAAGTCTCTGAACTGTTCCAGGATTGTAGACACCCGAATAGTACTTTTGTTAGATTCTTCAACTTTTGATAGAACATGTCTACACATGCAGCAACTTTTTTTTAATCGGAAGAGGCTGCAACATGAAGCTTGGTCTTTTGAAGAAGATCTTCTTTTTTTGATATCGCGTCACACTTGGCTTAGATCCATTTTCAGTTTAAATTCTCTGAGTAAGGATTTGCAGAAAATCTGAATACTTGGAGCACTTTCTTCGCCAAGTCAAATTGGTTGATTGAGTATGGTGAAGTCTCCACTTTAGCTTCAGTATCCGCACCTGTCATATTTTGAAAGTCTACCAGTGACATAGGGCTAACCAAGGACCCTGATTCCCCTTTGGCAAGTTAGCAAGAAACTGTCTTTTCGTCTACAACACGTTCCCTTTCTTCGTCCTTTCATCCCAAACTTCACCACCGCGGAAGCAACACAACCGATCCACATCACGAAGACCATGTACTCAAGAATGTGAGCATTGCAGTCATGCTGAAGATAGAACACCATCATCGGAGGCTACAGTAGCCGTCATAATGCCTTCTTTCCAATAACACCTCACCAAACACTAGCGTCACCTCTGCATACCATTGAAAAATCGAAGACTCTACCACTCA
Source organism: Piscicola geometra (assembly GCA_943735955.1). Lineage (NCBI taxonomy): Eukaryota > Metazoa > Annelida > Clitellata > Hirudinida > Piscicolidae > Piscicola > Piscicola geometra. Next base: position 4,245,478 of record OX030961.1, read on the forward strand.
AACAACTGCTTATAATCGCTCTTTCTCCTCCACTACAACTTACTCTGGTCCAACCACAACGACAATCGGTTCAACCACGACTGTTCATCTTACCATTTCTTCGATCCCAACCCCCGCAATGCACTCATCTTTAAACAGCAACACACCCCTTGGCAGCATTAACAACACATCCATGAGCAACAACAGCAACAACACATCCATAAGCAACAAGAACAATAACACATCCATAAGCAACAACAGCAACAACACATCCATAAGCAACAACACATCCATAAGCAACAACAGAAATAACCAATCCATAAGCAACAACAGAAATAACCAATCCATGAGCAACAACAGCAACAACACATCCATAAGCAACAACAGAAATAACCAATCCATAAGCAACAACAGAAATAACCAATCCATAAGCAACAACAGCAACAACACATCCATAAGCAACAACAGAAATAACCAATCCATAAGCAACAACAGAAATAACCAATCCATAAGCAACAACAGCAACAACACATCCATAAGCAACAACAGAAATAACCAATCCATAAGCAACAACAGAAATAACCAATCCATAAGCAACAACAGCAACAACACATCCATAAGCAACAACAGAAATAACCAATCCATGAGCAACAACAGAAACAACCAATCCATGAGCAACAACAGCCTCAAAACATCCATAAGCAACAACAGAAACAACCAATCCATGAGCAAAATGTCACAAATACAGTAACTAAAGAGCTGTAATGCATTGTTCTCAACGGAAGCAGTTTGATGCTCCAGAAGAATGGATTATTAAAAGTGTGTCTGCCGAAAAGGAAGAGGTCAAGGTCAGATTGGGCACAGGCGGCTGAAATTGGGGTTGCAACAAAGGCTTCGTGGGCTGAATGGAATCTCATGTTACTCAATAAGGTTCCCTCAAACGAATTAACAGTTAATCAAAAGTGAACTAACAGTTGGTAATTCTCATAGATACCAGTTAACATCTCAAATCCAGGGTTTCTGAGGTGCTTCAAGAGATGTATGGTGGTTCAAGTGGCGGTCATCTGGGTGTAAACAAGACGTCAAAAAAGTACCACAAAGGGTTTATTTAGTAACAAGTATGCTAGCGGTTTTATGAGATTTGATGAGTCAGTGTCAATAAGTGATATTATTTAGAAATTTTCTTATCCATGCCATTAAAATCATTAACTGAGCTCATACTGTTGGTGTGGTGGTTTTGTTTTAGTGGATGAGGTAGTTAGGATGATGTGTTAGTGGAATCGCCATGTTAAGAGGAAACATTATCTTTTGTGATTTTTCACATAATAGCACTCTATCGCTCATCTATTTGTGTTGAGGATGTTAAATAAAGTTTTGAAAACATTCTTGCCTCACTTGTGTAGTGATTGAGTTTGTATAGATTTTAATTTAATATCAAAACAACAATTTTGAAAGATTTGCATTACAAAAAGTTAATAAATGTATAAAATATGTATACTTTCATGTTCGTACGTACATACAAATAGATTGATCGAACTTTATTTCTTTTTAGTCAATTTAATTTTTGAACACAGAACGTCGACATCTAAAAATGAAGCAATCTATGGTTCAACGCGTGAAGCTATATATTTAATGCTCGAGTGGAAATATTAAAAGTTCAGTGTTTGGTTTTGATTAAATTATAACAAGTTGTATAACATTACAGTTATCCACTTAGATTAATGGATAACAATCGAGCAATCACTAATTATTTGTATAGCGCCTATATTTATAATTATCCAAAGCATAATTTAACGAAAATTTTAACAAAGTAAATAACGATGAATGGTGCAGTGACAAACGTGGGATATATTCTACCAAGATAAACGCGTTCAATCATGCATTATATCGAAATTAAATATAAATGCTTCTTAAAACTTTATATTGCTTTTATTTTTAGCTTCGATGGCACAAATCCATTTAAATAACTTATAAAATTGCTAATTAAATAAAATTCAATCTATTCTGAAGTTAAATCTAACTCCAATTAAATATAATCGATTCATACATTTTAAAAGTATATCTCGCAAGAACAAATCTTGTAAAATAGATTAACTAAAATTTTAAGACAATTTATATAGTTTGTGCCATTCCTGGCTTAATACTCTAAAACACCATATAATAAAACAGCTTATATCTGCTAAGATGATCAAAATCAAGTGTGGTGCTGAAGCAAAATTCTGTTACCTATTCTATGTTTTTTGTTGGAAAAAAAGCCGATCGAACTTGAAGCGTTTATGGATTTAGGAATAGGTTAATAAAGACATGGAGCGGGGATGGCTAGATGGTAGACGTCGGACTTGCAACTCAAAGGTTGCCTGTTCGAATCCCTGCCGAGCAACCGTGAACATATCTAGTGTTTGTGATGCGGTGTTTGCGACGTATGAATTGAAAGATGTGTACGTAATGTGGAGTGGCGTCTCTGGCGCATAAGAACCATGGTTCCCAGAACCATTGTAACATGGCCTACGTCTGTCAGGCTGTGAACGATATAAACCACACAAAAAACAAAACAAAATTAGTTTAGGTTAGGTTAGGGTGTTTAACCACCGCAGGTTTTTGACCTCTTTGGCGTAGTTTAAACATTCAATGTTTATATACATTCAATTCAATTGTATCATTCAAAATTCATAGTTATAAAACCCCTATTATAAGCAGTCGACATGCTTTCGCTAGACCTTACACAGCAACATTCCTTCATTATTGTAAATCATGATATTCGCGTCGTCAAATCAAATCGGATTCTTCATCTTTTCTTCCACCTGAATCTGGTAAATGTGTCGTGTCTTGACGACTGTTGCTAGGTTAGTCGCTAGAAAAAACAACGCAGCTGCATAAAACCCGCTCCCGAAGTGAATGTTGATGCTGGCATTTCCGTGGAAACTAGGGATGGCTAGGTTGGCAACGACCAATTGACCTGCCCATTCCATCTCTTTGAATAAGATCAGCATCTGACACAGGCCTGTGATGGAAAGGTTTGTTTAATTGTTTAGTTTTGGTGTAATTTATTTTGAATAGAATATTTTTGTAATAAATAAAATTATTCTTTATTTATTTGCCATTTTTTTTATTACATTTAACTGCGTTTTAGAGGAGAATAGAAAGTTTTCATACAGTTTGAAGCATTGGAAAAAATTCCTAATATCTAATTTAATCGAATAAAATAAAAATCAGTCTTAAAGAATTTAATGTTTGAAAATATACTCGAGCATGAAATATCGATCTTTATAGTCGATAAAAAGGCCTGTGGTAAAAAAAAAAAGTTTCAGGGCAGAATTCTTGTTAGCGCTTTGCTGCACAATTTTTATTTTATGATCAAATTGTCCTAATTAACTTTTAAAATTTATTTTTAACTTTAAAAGCGATTTTTAATAAATCAAACGTTTAAAGAATGTCAAGAAAAGCTGATAAAAACATATTTAAAAACGTAAGTATTTTGAAAGTACAGAGGATTTTTTCTCGATAAAAATTGAACGAAAAGTGGGAAGTGGAATAACCAATGGTAGAGTGTTTGCTTGTTTGCTAATGCATTAAACTACGCATCTGGCTAAATGTCATACAGTTTAGCCGTGAAACTTTATACTTAGATAGACATTGGGTAGAAGAACATGATGATTATGGCTTTACGAAAGCTTTTAAGACGCTTTCAAACGAAGACACACAAATACACACACACACTTACACATAAATACACACACACACTTACATAAACACATACACAAACATACATTCACAAACACGAAAAGTGCTGTTTGTCGACCAAACAAAGCACCATAACAAGATGCCTTTTTAGATTTGCCAGAGGCCGTTCTGATGAGGAGGGAAGAAGAAGTAGTGTGAGAAAATCGTCTTCATTATCATTATCACCCCTACCACCATCATCGTCATCATCGTCATCATCCTCACTATAATCAACATCATTATCACCAATAATCATCAGCAGCTCGTCTTAATCAATCGCTGCATGACCACTTAACCCATTTCCCCTTTATAGTTTAAACAACATCGAACAGAAATACAAAACAAAAATATAAATGATACAAAAAATCATATGGAAATGAAACAGCGTGGGAAGACTGGAGTAAAAGAAAAAACTTTTAAAAATCAATGGACGTAAATTCTTTGTTTAAATATTTTGTTTGTGCAGGAAGGAGAGAAGAGAAGAAGCGTGGACATTGAAAAACGAGAGCATGCTGCAGTAGCGTGCCTAGTTTTATCAGTCTGTACCACTTACTCTTATCTGTCTCTTACAGGCCATCTAGTGTCCGTTTCAGAAAACACACACACACATACACTCACTCACACACACACACACACACACACACACACACACACACACACACACACACACACACACACACACACACACACACACACACAAACACACACACACACACACACACACACACACCTGAGAAGGCAAGTGAGAATGTGCTGATTACTCTATGTACTTGTTGGAAGAGGGAGTTGAGAGAGAAGGATGCAGTGGAAGGTGGGAAGATACAAGCAGGGATCAAAAGAAGCAGAGCTAGGAGGTTCGTCAGCTTCGAAAGTTTTTGGTCATCTGTGTGTGTATTTATTTGTATGTTTACTTTTCTGTGAATTTATTTAGCCGATCTTTTTTTTTCCAAATATTTGCCTACCTTAAAAGCTCTCAAAACTTCCATTAAAACACACATATAAAAATGTGGTTTTAGTGCATAGCTTCCAAAGAACACCCTCACTTCCACGTCTACTTCAGCCTAATAGGCTATTGATCATCGTTGCCATGGAAATGTCGAACAGACGATTGACTGTGCCTCCTGTTCCATGCTCCCCCACTTGTTTTTAATTTTTTTTCTGCTGATCATTCTTTTTTTCTTGTACAGCGTGTGTTTAATTTATAGTTTAAGGAGTAAATACTCAAATCAAAACGATTTTTAAATGAGTTACACAATGTATTTTTTAAAAAACTCATTCACCAATTCATCTATTTATTAATATTTACTCACAATCTCATGCATCAACCCGTTCATTCATCCATCCATCCCTCTATATGTGCATCCATCCATTTAGCCATCCATCTATTCACCAATCCATCTATTCACCAATCCATCTGTTCACCAATCCATCTATTCACCAATCCATCTATTCACCAATCCATCTATTCACCAATCCATCTATTCACCAATCCATCTATTCACCAATCCATCTATTCACCAATCCATCTATTCACCAATCCATCTATTCACCAATCCATTTATTCACCAATCCATCTATTCACCAATCCATCTATTCACCAATCCATCTATTCACCAATCCATCTATTCACCAATCCATCTATTCACCAATCCATCTATTCACCAATCCATCTATTCACCAATCCATCTATTCACCAATCCGTTTTCAATAACAGATTGTAACTAGCACTGACAACACCTACAATTCATTTCGCTCTGCAAGCGCAACGGTGCATTTCTCAGCATTGAATAGAAGGCCTTGATTGCTTCAGAGTGTCTACCTAGCCTTGCACTCCTTCATTACGGTCTGCAGTGTCATTGCTTTATAGGTTTTGAAGTTTTCTTGGGCTGATGACACCTTTGCTTTAATTTTTTTCTGGTTTTCAACGTTTTGAAGCCCTTCGAGTCGTAGTTTTTTTTTTTAAATTGACATTGCATTTATAAAAAATAATTTTCTTTATTGTTTCATTTTTGTTTTTTATTTTTCTGGTACGCTTCCAATGATCGGTTCTTTTCGTTTTCGGTTAAGCAATTTAATTAACATAAGACAAATGCACATGCTGAATGCTAAAACTATATTTAACATCGATCAGAATGAAGAAAAATGCAAAATATATAAAATACAAAACAATTGAGAAAAAATTTTTTTAGGCACATAGATTTATACACTCCTAATGACCAGTGACTGAATACCGACCTCTCAAACTAACTACCTGCGTGTAACTCTCGTCACTTTATGAAAAGTTCGATTGGAGGAAACTGTATTTTGTGCTGCAACACGACTTTTTCACAATAGAGGTGATGGAGAGTAAGCGTGATTTTTTATCGAAACACAATAATTCAAAAAGGGTAATAACTTAAAAAGTTCTTATTACTTTTTTTTTAGCTTGATACCTCAATTCTTATAAAAAAAATACAAATATTATTTATTTTATTTAAAAATGAAAATTTCAAAAAGAAATTAGCTGCAAGAGCGCCAGTCTAAAATTTTCATCGATTTTCAAACTCATTTTTTTCCACAAAACATTCTTCCTTCAGGTCTAAGACTAAATAGTTTTGAACCAATATATTTATTTTTCCAATAATCTAATTGTTTTTGGGCGTTTTGGAAAATACCACATGACCAGAATCTCTTGGTAGTTTTAGGTATCTGAAGTTTGCGGTGACGTGTTTGTTTAATCTATTAGTTTCTCTCGCCAAAATGTTCAGAATATTTTTAAAAAGAGTCCTCTATTTGCTCTCCTAACTCGATATTCTACGATTAATTCAGTTGCAAAAGTTTTTCTTAAAATTAACTCAAATTATTTTATTACAAATTAAATTAATTTTTAAATTAATTGAATGAGTTTGTGCTGTTAATAAATAATTTATTTATTAAGAATTTTCAATATTATTCTTATTACCAATCTTTTTTTATAAAAACTAAAATTTTCATTTTTCATTTTAGATAAGCTAACTTTATCTCCAATAAATTAAAAACTGTTATAAAAAATAACTTATGAATAACTCTTTAAAATTTCTTAAAATTAATAAACCTAATCTTCAGGTAAAACTTCCATTGAAGTAAGTGGAGGAACACTTTTAGTGAGTACAAAATCCACTGGCGATAGAATTATATGTCGAATTATTCTAAACTTCAGATTATAAATGATTTAGTATTTAACGTCTTGGTCAATTAATTGAATTTTAAAAAAATGTATTGAATAATTTAGTTGTAATTCTCAGCTCGCAAAGGTGACTTCGTAGAAGTATGTAATATAATGAGTATCATTGAAAATACCCAAAGAAAATACCACATTCGAGGTTCGGAGGGTACTTCATCCAAACACTGCAGCAGATCCTCAGACCACCATTCAGCACACCATTGTCTGTGTCACTCGTTTCGACTTTACTCCCATTTATTTCGTAAGCATCAGGCATTACCTCGGCATTAACTGAAACATTTGGCATGAGAGAGTATGCTTTTTTGGTTCCTACATTCTTGTGTTCTTTAAGAATGTTTTTCTGGAGTAGTTGATCAATTTGAAGCACACATTCCGGCCTGTGAGGGGTGTCTTTGCGGTGGAAAGGAAGTGTTGTGCTTTGTATTGTGAGAAAGTGATCGTCTTTTTGTTGTTGATGCTGTGAATTTTGTTGAATGTGTTGAAACTGTATTTGATGATTGTTTATTTTTCCCAAATTCTGATTTTGTGGTTGTTGTTGATACGTTTGTTGTTGCTGTTGCTGTTGTTGTTGCAAAGAAACTTCAAGGATGACCCAGCAGTTATAATAAGAGATGAGAGCGTAAAAAAACGGAATAGAGAAAAGAATAAAATTTTTAAATACGATATTTAGGAAGCCCCCAAAGCTCAAAAATGTCTTCTGAAGCATTTTAAATATTTGAAAGAATTATTTTATTGTCGTTCTTTTTCATTTTTATTCTATTTTAAAGAACAGTTTTTTCATTCATAAAAAATGATTTTTATTTATAAACTTGAAGTAGACGTTTTTTAGAAGTATTTGAAGTTTTGAGAAAAAGTTTGACAAATAAATCATTGCTTCAATTTTCTATCCCTTAAATACTCTGAAGGGAACCTTTAAAAGACATATAAAGCACCTATATACACACATTTCATGGGTATATAGATCCTTTTAAAAACATTCTTTTCGCAATTTGTCAAATCATAGGTTTCATATATGCCAATCAACTTGAATCTCAATGATTGCCTGAGAAGCCTACAAACAAAATCTTTCATAAAAGAACGATTAATTACAAGTCCAAGGTACGAGCGCTCTGAAGAATGCTCCTTCGTCGATGTCTTTACTATTGTTTTATCACTGCCCTCTGAGTTTTGTATTGTATTTTTCCGATTTAAAAAAATGATAAACCTATTTGATGCTATTAGGATACAATAATCGATGTCAATGTTACTAATTATAATTCTTGACAGAGATTTTGCAAAGAGTATGGTTTTCAAGAATAAAAAAGTTTAAACTTTTAATTATTTCCAATGTTTTAAAATGTTCAAACTTCTTGAATATTTCATTTAATCATCTTCATCATTACCATAATTTTGCTCATCATCCTACGCATAATCATCATCACCACTATCATCTCACACATAATCACTACCATCATCATCACTACTATCATCATCTTACTCCTCATCATCATCATCATCACCACTACAACTGTCATTCCTTCTTGGGTTTCGAGCGACCTACTCCGACAAATATTTACCCACTCTAAAAACCTATACGGTGCACTTTGAATCGAATTGATGAGGCGATGATGATGATGATGGCGATGATGATGATGATGATGATGATGAGGATAATGATGATGATGATGATGATGATGGAGTAGAGAATAGTTGTTTTAGTAGTTATTTAGAAAAGATCGTGAGAATGGTTTTTATACAAACAGTGAAAATTACTAACAATCTATCACTCCATTTTACTATCATTGGTAAGATATTTTATAGACGTTTCAAAGGTGACCAAATGGAAAACTAAATGTATTACAAGAAACTTGATTATTTTGTCATTTTATTCGGGAAGGTAAAAAACAGATTATTGAACCGATTGGATTGATGGATTGAGTTCAGTTGGCGCAGTGTTGTTTAATGGCGTGCTGAAAACTCAACGGTTTTGAAATTCCACTGTGCACACACCGCTAGATAAATACTCATCTTTTAAGAAAAATTCATATTTAAAACCTAGCTTTATCTTTGGAAAAACCAATTTCAAATAAATTACTTTTACTCTTTAAAAGAAGTTTTACTTGTTATAATCGAGTGAGGAAATGCATTGAATGCTGCATGGACGTGTCTTTAGTGGCCTGAAGCTAATATGCAGATTACAAACGTGCTCGCCGCAGAATCGTGAGGCCACTTTACAATGCTTCCTTCGAGAAAGCTTGCGCTTCTTTTTGTTTTTTGAAAAATAAATTTAGTTATAATATATTTTTTGCATTTTATCGTGTATTTTATAGTATAACTTTAGAATATTACATCTGCCAGCAATGTATAAGGTATTCTAAGAACTTGTTGAAAAATATTTAGTTTTATTTGCTAAAGAATTGTTCGTTCTCTGAACTCATGAAAAAGATGATTTCAGTTGACTGTTTTATAATTATTTTTTCCTCTACACTATTAAAAGTTGGTTGATCTTTTGTTTGAAATATAACAATACTTTATAACTAAAATAATATCTGAGTTTGTATAATTATAATAATATGAATATCCAATTTATACTAATAGGTTTTGCATGAGTATTTAAAAAATTTATATAAAAATAACGTAAGATCAAAATGTTATCAGAATAAGCGCTTTTACAAAAGCATCTAGCATTGTAACCTTGGAAACGACATTTCACCTAAAATACTCAGAACTATGAGATTAAACCGCAATATTTCTTACATTTTATACCTTTTGTTAATTAAATTATATATTTCTTCTCCAATTGTTATAGATACTCAATCAGAATGTGCTAAAAAGTTTGAGGGAGGTTTTGGCCACTACTTTGACTCAATCTCTTTGAGTTGTCAGAAGTGTTTTCAAGACTCAAGTTTTCAACAATCAAGTCTAAATGGTTACGATTTTTTAATAGTTGAATACTTTAAAATTGGTATTTTAATAAAGTTTTCTTAACGATTAGCAAAAAAAATATTTAGAAAAAATTGAAATATTAACTATAAAAGCTATAAATAGTGTTTGAGATAATCTAGTTAAAAGATTCTGATTGCATGACTATAAGATTACTCTTCAGGCCTTCATTGTGAGTGTCGCAAAGGCTTCAAGAAGGTTCTTGACAAGGGTAGGAACATCACCTGCCAACAGTGTCCACCATCCACGGTCCTATTTGCCAACAATAAATAAACTTTATTAATGTTTTATTAAACCTACTAAGATAATTACACTTTGTTCCACATATTTCACATATGCAAAGTTCATACTAGTTGTATTTTATTGAACGGAAATTGTTTTTCCTTAAATGCATTTCACATGTACTCACACCACTGACAGATGGTTTCCTTGGATGGACTGGCTTGTGTGCAGTGCGAAACCCCATCCACCTTCAACGCATCATTACTGCAGTGCACATGCCCTACCCCAGCCTACTCATTCCTATTTGGTTAACCATCATTTATTATGCTATCGTCATCGTTAACTTTATTTTTTTTAATTCGTTGACTAATTAAAGAATATTTTTTTATTCGTTAATGGGTTTCAAATACAATTTTCACAACTCATTGAGCAATGTAAAATTAAATTCTTCATGGCCACTGCATTATTCTATCTACAAACCATTTGATTATCGTAATGAGCGTCTGCACCATTACAGGGTTGTCATCAGGAACCCCATCAATGAAGTGTCAAGAATGTCTTCTTCCCACCAAGCCATCTCTCAGCCAACTGAGGTCTCATGCAGCCATCCATGCAACCATGCATGTAACCATCCTTACAACCACCCATGTCCCATTATTTAGGCTCATTTGGACCATTTTAATACATAATATATAGAATCATGGGTCTCACTAGCACTAGCACCAACATCATTATCCCCCTATTTCAGTTGTGAAAACTGCCTTTCAACTGACAACACCATCAACTCTTGTAACTGTCTTTACGGATTTGCTGTTAGTCTAAGCAGCAGTGTATGGCAAATGTGTTAATCTAATTATAAAAAATTGTATTTATCCTGTAAATAGATTAATTTTTTATGCTGTAAATATATTTATCTTTTATGCTGTAAATATATTTATCTATTATGAAAAGCATATGTTTGATATTTGAAAATGTGTGCTAATGGTGAATGCAATGGTGCTCAACAGAAAGACGGACTGTGTTACCAGAGTGCAGAAAATTTTGAGTTTCAACTCTACACCATCAACTACATGGTACCAGCACACATACTGAAGCAAACACACGCACGCACGCAAACACATATGTACATACATACTTAAAAACTAAGACTGGATTTGTGGGAAGGGGGGAGGGGGGTCGAGGGATTTCCTCCTGCAAAAATGTAACAAATCCATCCCTGTTACACATACACACATATGCACACACACACACACACACACACACACACACACACACACACACACACACACACACACACACACACACACACACACACACACACACACACACACACAAGCACACACACAAGCACAAACACACACACACACATGCAGAGCACACAGATTATTTCTGCTTACCTGAAAGAAAACGCAAGGAAAGTGGTGGACAGATGTGGGGTGGGTGAAACTATCAGCATTTTGGTATCATCATCAACATCTTCATCAATAAACCATGAACCGAACTTGACACATCTTTTTAATTTATAAAGATGCATTAGAAGATATTGTTTAATCAGCACCATCCTTATCATTATCACTTTCCTCCTTCTCCTCCTCCTCTTCATCACCATCATAATCATCACCATTATGTGTGTGACACTCTACCCCTCTTCACCTTCATCTCCTACCACCACCATCCATCTCCGACTTCCATGACGACAGAACGCCCACTACGACGCGGTGGACGCTTGCCAGTCGCTATCGAACATGTGTCTAAGCATCCTCCTCGATCCGAACCACCCTCTCTGTAATAGCAACTTCCAAAGGTGCGAGAGATTTTTGCCTTTTTTTTGTAATGTTTTAATTTTGTCGAGACAAAGGTACTATAAAGACTAATACTAACTGTAATTGTTTCTAATGTTTAAATTTTGTTTTTGTGAAGTATTAATCGTGTTTTTCAAATTCAATATTGTTTTTCAAATTTAATAGTGTTTTTCAAATGTAATAGGGTTTTTCAAATTTAATAGTGTTTTTCCAATTTAATAGTGTATTTCAATGTTTTCATCTTGTTTTTGTATTTATCTTTAAGCGTGCTATTCAAAAACACTGAACACCACTCCAAACCACATTTCCTTACACACCACAAAACAACTTATTCCTCACACACCACATGCCAACACACCACAACACACTTATTCCTCACACACCACATGCCAACACACTACCACACAGACGAAGCTCAGTAGCCAGCCTCTACCTCAACCAACAAACTCCCTCCAAAAACCACCTCACCGACACCTCCATCAGCCACTCGTACACCTTTCCTTCCTCTAAACTCGACGTTGTTCTCTTCGCCACCGACTTGAGTGGCGACTTCATCGGCTCCTTCGACGCGAGCGGTCATCGTCACTGGCTGCAACTTTGCAAGCGCTCGTCTTCCTTTCTCAATGCTGCTTTTGTCTTCGGCACCAACTCCAAGCAAGAGGTCCTACCAGCTATATTTAAGTTACTTATTTCATCTTAGGAGTTTTTTCATCTACCACCCACAGCATCACTATGAAACACCCGCCTCCATTTTTGAAATATCATTTTATAAGACATTTATTATTTCGATTATTTTTTTATTTCTTTAATAATCAGTGGACTCTTTCTAAACTCTTTACTCTTCCACAAGGCTTCAAGCATCACTACACATACACACACACACACACACACACACACACACACACACACACACACACACACACACACACACACACACACACACACACACACACACACACACACACACACACACACACACACACACACACACACACACACACACACACACACACACACACACACACACACACACACACACACACACACACACACACACACACACACACACACACACACACACACACACACACACACACACACACACCTTCTTCACAACAGCAACAACACCACAAAAAATAAAGTCAACAAAAACACCATAAAAAAAGAAAACAACAACAACAACAACACAGTGTGAAGTGGATGTGAACGAGTTCTACGACAAGAATCTCCATCCTTCGCTCTACTTTGAACCCTGTTCGTTTGTGTTGTTGTCATGGTGATGTTTGTGTTGTAGTGGTTACTCTAGATTGTAGTTGTCTTGGGCATGTTTGTGTTGTAGTGGTTACTCTAGATTGTAGTTGTCTTGGGGATGTTTGTGTTGTAGTGGTTACTCTAGATTGTAGTTGTCTTGGGCATGTTTGTGTTGTAGTGGTTACTCTAGATTGTAGTTGTCTTGGGGATGTTTGTGTTGTAGTGGTTACTCTAGATTGTAGTTGTCTTGGGCATGTTTGTGTTGTAGTGCTTACTCTAGATTGTAGTTGTCTTGGGCATGTTTGTGTTGTAGTGGTTACTCTAGATTGTAGTTGTCATGGTGTTGTGCTTGTTGTTTCTTTAATGGTTTCATTGATTTATTTTTTCTCCATTTTTAAACTTAAATTTGCGCTAAAAAAATTAAATTAAAAAAAGTCAAGTTAAACTCTACAGTTGTGAGATGGGAAGAGAACGGACAGACAAATTACGTGCGCATGCCTGTATTCCTGGGAGACAACCCTCAAGCAGGTGTTGTTGGTGTCGGTGTTGCTTGTTGTTGTTATCGTTGTTGCATAGTGTCTCTATCGCAACTACAACACCATCATCTTCTTTATCTTTTATGTTTTTCTCTCCATACCTTGCCACAGCAACAAGATTTTTCATGGTTGAAAATACAGTAGGCTATCAAGGAAGCGGAGGTAAGTGAGTTTTTATTGTGGTTACTTTTACACCACAAAACATCCCACAACACCATCCATCTCAACATTATAATTCTTTGTTTTCCCCAAACACTTCATTACCACCACACAGTCCACAACATAATGTACGCTAGCGTGGTTAAAATCATGGTGAGGCTACAGAGTGGCGCCAAACCCGGTCAGATTTACACACCTACAATCAGTGTCATCTACCGGTCTTTAGGCCTGTCTGAGCGAAACGCAAGTGCTTTCGTGAGTGAATGTTTGTCGCGTGTTGGTGAATGTCAAAGTTTTTAATGGTTTGTTTCATATAAAACCTGGTGCTTGTCGAGTCGGGACCAACATCAAGCCGCTTTCGATTGTTCTCTGCTTTTGTGTGGTTTTGTGTGATTTAGTATTTGATTTTATAAAATTAAAATGATTTCTAAAAAAGCACATTATTGAATTTGTATCTTATTTCTTCTTTACACACACACACACACACACACACACACACACACACACACACACACACACACACACACACACACACACACACACACACACACACACACACACACACACACACACACACACACACACACACACACACACACACACACACACACACACACACACACACACACACACACACACACACACACACACACACACACACACACACACACACACACACACACACACACACACACACACACACACACACACACACACACGAAGACAAGCTTCCAGGTGAGCTACAGCACGGATAGCAGCGACCACGAACGCATAGTGTGGATATTTGTGGGCGTCTTGGGAGGCCTGGCACTGGTGGTGGCGGCCTTCGAGACGTGGGGAGAGGTGAAGAGGGGCGGTCCGGAGAAGCTCTGTTGCTTCTCCTTCTTCCTCATCCTCACCAACCACTTCTCCAACGCGGCATCCTTGGTGCTCATGGCTTCGTCCCTCTACACGCTCATCTTCTACAAGGTGCCTAGGAGATTCATGTATCGGTTTTCTCCGAATAACATGTATAACTTTTTTTCTTTTTTTTTATAAATAAAATAAAATAAATAAATATGATTATTCAGCTTGCTATTATTATCATCATCATCATCATCATCATCTTCCTTCTCCTCATCATCATCATCATCATCCTCATCATCCTCATCATCATCATCACTATTACTATTAATTTATGGATATTATTATCCAAACCACCCCCCCCTCTATCCGCAGAGACAGATTGAAGTGACCATCTTGGCGCAGGACGGTTTGCAGTTCTTCGTCCTTCTGCTAACAGCCTCAGCCTTCAAGCTCATCACTCTCTTTAGGATTGTCTACGCGCAGGTGTGGTAGATGTCGTTGTTGTTGTTGGTGGTGGTTGTGTGATGGTGGTTGTTGTTGGTGGTGGTTGTGTTGAGGTGATGGTGTGATGGTGGTTGTGTTAAGGTGATGGTGTGATGGTGGTTGTGTTGAGGTGATGGTGTGATGGTGGTTGTGTTAAGGTGATGGTGTGGTTGTGGTTGTGTTAAGGCGATGGTGTAATGGTGGTTGTGTTAAGGTGATGGTGTGATGGTGGTTGTGTTGAGGTGATGGTGTGATGGTGGTTGTGTTGAGGTGATGGTGTGATGGTGGTTGTGTTAAGGTGATGGTGTGATGGTGGTTGTGTTAAGGCGATGGTGTGATGGTGGTTGTGTTGAGGGGATGGTGTGATGGTGGTTGTGTTAGGTGGATGGTGTGATGGTGGTTGTGTTAAGGTGATGGTGTGGTGGTGGTTGTGTTAAGGGGATGGTGTGATGGTGGTTGTGTTGAGGGGATGGTGTGATGGTGGTTGTGTTAAGGGGATGGTGTGATGGTGGTTGTGTTGAGATGATGGTGTGATGGTGGTTGTGTTAAAGTGATGGTGTGATGGTGGTTGTGTTGAGGTGATGGTGTGATGGTGGTTGTGTTAAGGTGATGGTGTGAGGGTGGTTGTGTTAAGATGATGGTGTGATGGTGGTTGTGTTAAGGTGATGGTGTGATGGTGGTTGTGTTAAGGTGATGGTGTGATGGTGGTTGTGTTAAGGTGATGGTGGTTGTGTCAAGGTGATGGTGTGATGGTGGTTGTGTTAAGGTGATGGTGTGATGGTGGTTGTGTTAAGGTGATAGTGTGATGGTGGTTGTGTTAAGGTGATGGTGGTTGTGTCAAGGTGATGGTGTGATGGTGGTTGTGTTAAGGTGATGGTGGTTGTGTTAAGGGAATGGTGTGATGGTGGTTGTGTTAAGATGATGGTGTGATGGTGGTTGTGAGCGCTGGTTGTTGTGTTGGTGTTGTTGTTAATGCACGTAATGAGGTGTAATGGTGTGAGAACGCCAAAAACACAAAAAGTACCATACATCTACCAAAAATGACTGAACAACAAAAAGAATAAATTAAAATACAATACAATACAATACAATAAAACACATTAAAATACAATAACACCATAAACAACAACGCAGGTGACAGCTGACATCTTCCTAATCGACTGGGAGAGTCCAGGGAAAGGAGATTTGATGCCAGAGAGACCAGCCACGATCAGTTCCCGACAACTACCATCTCTAGAAGGCACTACCAGGGCACCCTTCCTTCTTCCCAGCAACCAACTTCCCCCTCAACCCTCCTTCCCTTCGGTTTGGAGAATGTACTTGGTAGCGAATGAGTGGAATGAGGTGGGTCGCTGTCATTTTAGTTTTTCATTTTAGCATTCATGCAAAGCCACAAAAAAAGATTGGAAGAAATAGGAAAAAGCACAAATTAAGAAATATGTGAATTAAACACACACACAGACACATGCACACACACACACACACATACAAACACACACATACATACACACACACACACACACACACACACACACACACACACACACACACACACACACACACACACACACACACACACACACACACACACACACACACACGTAGATACAGGCACATCGGAGGGTGGACGGATTGCTACAAATGATCTCATGCATCATCTTACTTGACGTTAAATTATGATTAATTAAAAATGAAATAATAATCTATCATTAATACAAAGTTTTCTTCATGATCAATTTATCTCATATAAGTTTGAAAATCTCAAAGAATGAAATTTTTTTTAAATACTCAAGATTACAGCAATAGTACAATTAGTAATATAAAGATCTAAATTATTTAAATAACCTTAATTAGTATGATGACCTTATTAGTAATATAGTCAACTTTATTAATTTAATGACCCTAACGTCTCAGGTGATAGGCCTGGGAAACATCTCAAGCACGGATCCTTTAAGCACCTCCACATCCACCTCCTTCCCTGCATACACCCCCTCCAATACGCACTCCTCAGCACACAGCCAACTGCTCAGATTCACCTGGATTACAATCGTATACCTCAGTGTGGGTGAGGTGGTGGGGTGTGGTGTGATGTGGTAGGGTGTGGTATGATGAAGTGTGGTGTGGTATGGTGAGGTGAGGTGTGGTGTAGTGTGAAAGGTGAAGTGGCATAGTGGGGTAAAATGGAGTAATGTGTTTTGCTTGGTATAAAAGTTAAAAATCAAAAAAGTATTTAAAACTAATTTTAAACACAATCTATTTTTCACCATTCTAAACTCCCACACCCACCCATCTCCTTCTCCCCCTTCCCTCGCCCTCCACCTCCACAACAACCATCACCCTCAACACCACCCAACGAGAACAGCAGCGATCCAAGCCCTCTTCACCTCTCCCATATACGAGCGTTTCTTCGAAGATAAAGTCGGCCAGTTGGTTGACCTTTGTTCCACTTGCAACGTCAGCCTTTTGGTTCTGACGTCACCCCTGCATGGACATTACATCCACGGACGAAGTGTCCACGCCAGTAGTGACGTGGGCCTGAGACAGATGCATGAGAACTTTATGAAGGAAGAGGTTCGAGGGGGTGGGCGTGGAATGGGGGGGGAGAGGGCGTGGAATGGGGGGGGAGGGGGTGGAATAGGGGGAGGAAGGGCGTGGAATGGGGAAAGGGCGTGGAATGGGGGGGGAGAGGGCGTGGAATGGGGGGAGGGCGTGGAATGGGGGGAGGGCGTGGAATGGGGGGAGGGCGTGGAATGGGGGGAAGGGTTTGGGATGGGTTTGGGATGGGTTTGGAAGGGTTGGCGATTTGGTGTATTGCCGATATAGTATTGGTGTGTGATGTAGAATCAATTTTTCTCACCCACATAAACACACACACAGACACACACACACACACACACACACACACACGCACACACACATACACAGAAAGACCTGGTAAGCAAGAGAGGCTTGGTGGCGGGGGAGGATCAGCAGACCTTCGAAGTCTCGATCTCCTTGAGACTGCGTTCCAACATCGACAAGATCCTCAACCCCGTCTTCAACGTTGCTCTCTTTTATTTAATTTTCTTTTCGTCCGTTTTAGATTAATATTTTGTTTCAATTATGTTTTAAATACTCCCAAAAAACTCCCAAATAATTAATGTTTTTTAAACATTTTTCATATTTAATACTTTTTTCTAAATTTCAATTTTTCTGTCTAATTTTCACTCAACCACCCTCCAGAACACTCGTTTCCAGCAGCAGCAGCAGCAGCAGCAAGCAGTGTCACAGCATCTCGACAAGGGTCTCGAGCGTTCCATCCAATGCCACTACATCCTCAACCAGCTCCTCAAGGCCTTCATAGACCACGTGAGTTGTTTTGATGTTGCGCAGTCGATGTTGTTGTTGTTGTTGTTGTTGTTGTTGTTGTTAATATGGTTCTCGAAGTTTTTGTTGGTGATGAGGTCGTTGTTGGTGGTGATTTGCTGATGTTGTTAATGATTTGTTTAAATGTTTTTTTTTATTGGTGATGGGTTCTTTTTATCTCCATTGTTGTCGCTTTTGCACTTGCTGTAGTTGTCTTTGTTCGAGATTTCGTATTTTTACAGTTTTTGAAGTTTATCAGTTGTATTTTGATGACCACAACTTCTGATCTGAGCCACCCTTCTTCTCCACTTCCACTTCCCATCACCAGTTACTGCAGGACGAAGAGTACACCGTGAAGCGCAAGTCTCTACCAGAGAACCTGCTAGGCTTCGAGGCTGGCTGGGATGTTGCTAGCACCTTCTACTATGGTATGTTTTTCATATTTCTTTTTTTTAAACTTTGTATTTTTTAAAAATTTTAGACAAATTTTTTACATCTAAGTTGATTTTTGTGTTCCTATTGAATCTCTTTTTACAAATATTTTCAACATGACGGAAATCAGCATGCTAAGTAGAACTTAGGCGGCGATCCTGGGGGGGGTTCTGGGGTCAGGACTCCCCCAGGATCACCACCCATGTGAAGGGGCATTTAAGTAAGCAAAGAATATTTTTGTTTTAGACAGATATCACTATAACTACACATCATGGGCGGCGATCCTGGGGCGATCCTGGGGTCAGGACCCCCCCAGGATCGCCCCAGGATCGCCGCCCATGCTAAGTACTTTACACTTGCCGTTTCAAAAATGACTTAAAAAACATTTAAAAACTTTAAAAAAGCCGCCTCAACTACCACAACAAAAAATCTTCAACAATCTAAATGACTACAAGTATCACAACAACAACAAAAACAACTCCAACGATTAAAACCAAGTACGACAAAAATATTCCCATAAATTATGGGTCATAATCACACCAACCACAATCAGCATCTCAATAGCGAAAATGTAAAAAACCCACCACACCATCACACAGACAACGGCCATTCATTCGACCAGTCCATTCTGTATGGCCACGAAGGAAGCTTGGTGCTGTTCGAGGTGCTACTGTGTTCGTGCGTCGATCTGCTGTGTCGTAACTTCACTCTGTCGCTCATCGTTGTCTACGTCTTTATGCTGGTGATTTGGTTGCTGTGGTGGGTTTGGGGTGGTTGTTGTAGTTATGTGGTAGTTTTTCTAGTGAGATAGTTGTCGTAGTGATATGGTTGTTGTTGTTGTAGTGATGTGGTTGTTGTTGTAGTGATGTGGTTGTTGTTGTAGGGATGTAGTTGTTGTAGTTAGGTAGTTGTGGGGCTTTTTTGATTCTTAGTGATTTGTCTTTGTGGGCTTGTTTTTGGCAGTGATATATTATAATGACCATAATAAATGAATACAATTTCTTGACCACCAAGTATGTTTAATAGAGACCGACCGAAACAGATATTTTTATTTCGGCCGAAACCGAAATTAGGCCGAAATTAAAATCCCATTTTCGGCCGAAACCGAAATTGAGCCGAAATTGAATATCAATTTTCGGCCGAAACCGAAATTAAACCGAAATTGCAATCAGATTTTCGGCCGAAACCGAAGCCGAAACCGAATTTTTTTCCAACTTTTATTAAAAATAGTATTTAACGATGACAATGCCAGTTTAATAAGTAAATCCAAACAAGCGTATATTTTAAGCCAAAAAATAAAATTTGTTGTTGTTGACAGGCTTTGCTTTGGTCAGACTGACATTTGTAAAAAAACTTCCAAATAGGATTCAACGACATTCTCACAATTTATTTTTGAATTAATTAATCGAAGCCAAATCTTCTCGTTCTTTCGACTTATATATAGTGATTTTCAAAGCATGGATATCTAGAATTCCACATGCTTGTTTATCCTATTCGAATAATGTGTGTGTGTGTGTGTGAGTTTGTGTGTTTGTGTGTGTGTGTACCTCTAATAAATCGACCCTCTGGATCATTGCCAAAGATGCATTTAACTTTCCCATCACATCTAATACTATCTGACACCCATAAATCAATCTACCACAATATCTAATAGATATCTAATAGAGATGAGAATCGAACCCAAACTAAATAATTCGAGTTCGATTGAGGATATACAGATACTTACTTTTGACAATAACATTTTTGTAAACAAATGTTTTAAGAAATAGAATTTGCTTAAAAAAAGTTTTGTTAAATATCATCATTGAACGTATGCCAATTACTTAAATTTCAAATACATGATTTTTGTTCCAGATGCTTGTATATGTTATTAGAATAATTAGTCTGATGACACCCATAAATCAATCAACCACGATAACTAATAGATATCTAATAGAGAATCGAATCCGAACTTAATAGTTCGATTGAGAATACAAATATATCAGATAAACTACATAAATAAATAAAAAAAATCTTTTTTCGGTAAATATGAGATCCATTTCGGCTGAAACCGAAATTGAGCCGAAATTACAAAATTATTTTCGGCCGAAACCGAAAAATTGCCGAAATTATAAAATTAGATTCGGCCGAAACCGAAAAATTGCCGAAACTAAGAAAATTGGCAATTTCAGCGCCTAAACCGAAACCGAACCGAATTTCGGTCGGTCTCTAATGTTTAACTTCAAAAATAATTTAAACAGAATTCTACTTAGTATTCTAAGTATACTTAGTAATAAGTTATTCAACGCAGTCAAAAATCAAAGTTTTCTTTTCGATGCAGTTACTGAGAAGAGCAAGGGACAGCTTCGGCAAACGGAATCTCGCCATAAAGACCATGGTCGATAAGAGGTTTCTCATATGAGGGTACTCCTCTAATACTTTCGATATGCACATGTCTGCGGGAGTATTGTGGTATTTTTGGAAGCTTTGTGGCTTTAAGAGTTTGGTTAATCAGATATTGTTAATGCTGTCCTAAGTGGGGTGTGATAAGCTAGCTGTAGCGGTAAACAGTTTGGTTTAAACTTTTTCAAAAATTAATTTTAATACACATGCAATAGCTTCAAGAGATTTTATACTATAGACTACAGTATAGTCTATAGTATATACTAGTTAGAAGTTAATATTTGTTACAGCCAGTTCAACTTACTTTGAGGAATTTGTTCTACAGTGACCACACTCAAAATGTCATTTTTAAGGCTTTGAAATTCTGTTGAACACTACTACACGAGTATAAATTCCTCTGAATAGTTTAGTGGTATGGAAACGTTATGAGCTGTGTATAGACTATTCTGTATAATCTATACTGAATAGATTATACAGAATAGTCTATACACCGTTCATTACACTTTCATACCTTTAGAGGGGGTTTTAGACTTGGTATTAAGCTCAACATTTCTTTTTTCATATTTTTGCAACTGCGCTGTTACTATCTAGACATGACTATGTATTCCAAACGATTGATTGCTTCCAGTTATTGTGATAAAGGTGTACCACAATTTAACATTTATCATTGATATCTCCAGCAATAACCTTGTTCTGAGTTTTGTTTCTGACATGTCAAGATAGAAATCCAAAGAGCTTCTTGACTCCATTGCAAATGGGGGGCCGTTTTGACCGATCGTTATGCGTCAAATTTTATTTTGCATATTCTGTTCGAGTCGTTTAAACCTGTATGCCTGGCTCTATGATTCGTCGTTTTTGTATAAAACCTTCTCGTTTTGACGACTTTCACGTCTTGTTATCAAATAAAAACTGAGATTACATTTATTTCAGGAAACGGGTTTTCAAATACAATCTGAGTTGAAAGTTCAAAACCAGTTTTTAAAAACAAAAAAATTTATGTTATTGTGAATGACTAAATATTGAAAAGACCGCAAACGATAACATGGATGGCCCAAGACAGAGACCGATGGCGTTTATTGTCATGTGAGAAGAAAAAGAAGAAAATTGTGCGTAGAATGGTTCTTTATTTTTATAAAAAAGTGAATTGTTAATAAAAGAATATTTCAGATGTTTGAGATGGTATTGACAGCTTGAAGGTTATCTTTTCTAGCCTGAAGATAAGCCCCGTGGTGATAGTATATAATCCCACCAAAACCGTCACAGGAAGCACGATTTAATAACCACGATCTTATTCTAATAAACAGTTCTATTAACATTATTAACATTTATTTTAGATTTTAAAGTTTCATTATAAACTCAATAATTTAAAAAGCTTTGAATAATTATGCAAAACGATAACGCTAACAATTTTGGAAAGTTGCTTAGATGTTTTTAACTTTCATTTTCAAATAGTTTCACTTTATACTTATGCGTGTTTGAAATTAGTGAGACTTTTTAATTAAATAAGTTTTAAATGTCTAATATGATTGGAATTTCATTTATTTTTAGCTTCTTGAACAGATTTAACGTATAAATGTGAATAAATAAGTCATTATTTTTAATAGTTAAATTTACTATCGATTTATATTTGTTTCTCATTTATGTGTGTCTGTGTCATGAACGATCCCACAAACACAGTTGGCTGAATTTTTACCTATTTTGGCAGCTCATAATTTACATAGTTCAACATCTCTTGGAGTAAAATACTGAATCAATTCTTGCGGACAGACTGGCTCTCAATATGAAGATTCAAAGAAGCACTTAGAATTCTCATTAGACTAATTACTATTAAACATCTTGTATAAGACGCATTCGTTATTTTAAGACAAAAAATGATTTTAAAAATAAGAAACAAGTTGAATCATATATATCTACCGAGTTAAAGTAGCGAAATATATAAAATTAGGGGTCTAAAAACTTTGGGAAAAAAGTAAAACATTTTATACTTTGTAAGCGTTAGAAGGTACCTATAATACTCAAGTACATGTGAAATATTAAATAATTGTTTTCTCAATCTTCAGAAAAATACTATATTATTTTTTAAAATCCCAAGGTTTTCTCAATTCAAAATATTGAAAACATTATTACTCGGTTAAGCGTTGTGTTAACTAGTGGTTAACGACTCGCTGTTTAAAGCCATAGTTTGTGGGTTTTATTTATATCGCATTCTAGTAGGCTAAATTACTTGGAAGAAAGATAGTCCTCACCAAGAGAAACTGGAGTCCCGTGTATAAAACTAAAATTCAACGTTTTTCTTCTATGAATGGGGACCGTTTACGTTCTTTAAACCGTTGCCTCCCCTACTTGAATCGTTTGAAAATATTTCTAGTAATATTTTAAACTGACTTTTATTTCATTCAACTACACCTTCATTCAACTATATTAGTCATAACTTCTTATGATAATGCGGCATTCTTACGATTATTCGGCTGTTACTTATCGAAGTAGGTGCATTTTACATATGTAGTTTTTTTTCTTGGTAACGGCGGAGTAACGCTGGAAATATCGGATGTGTTTGAATATGCATATAGACCTATAAAATTTGAAGTAGAACACTTCAAAATTTCAGTACTTGAAGGACCACTTTGACTTAAAGTTCAAGTAACCTTGTAAATGTTAGCCCTGTTTATTCTCTTGATGACGACAAGAAACTTTATAAAGTACTATCTCATACATTTATATATTGTGTACTATACTCATTCATGGTAATCATTTATTTAAACCATTGATTGAAATATACTGTATGCATACGTAGGTATTATTTATTCAACATATTCTTAATATACGTAGAAATATATAAGTGCGCAATGTGTGACATTACCCTCCATGGATCCATATGAACATGCATGTGAAGCCTTTTGAATATAGTTGATTTAAAAACCTCTCTCAAGGCTTCATTCAGAGAGGCACATTTAAAATATCTTGCAACTTAAAGCAGTACTTAAAAGCGAGGAACGTCTGCTTGACGCATGTCACACTCTTACACCTGTACTAGATTGTTTTGATGATTTCCCGTTAAATACTTCATCGGATAGAATTCACTACTTCAAAAATAATCTGTATTTCAATTTTAGGTTTTGAAACAATTTAGGAAGCAAAAAAATTAACTAGAGTAAAATTTTGGTTTTCTTTGTCAAAACTGCAAAAAAGTCAGATATCAGAAAATCTCACAAGCTCTGCACATGGACAAACACAATCTTCAACAAAACCTGATGGTTTTCCACAACCAACTAGACTAGAAGCTAAAAAAAATTTAATCAAAACCATTATAACATCGAAGCTGAAGCCGTACTACTATGGCTGCAGCTGTCGTCATGATATTAAGAGATCAACTTACATCAGCTTGAACACTAACGTTACATTGCATCGACATTCCTTACAAACCTCAATCCAACCATGACTCCTTTCTCCAGCTTTTGAGCTTGCCACCCCTCCACCCCTTCCACCATCATCCATTCATCCACCAAGCTCTATAAACTACCTACCACCTTTCACCACACCAACACCGATTAACCTTCAAAAACTTACCCACTGCTCAGCATTATTCTAGAAATACTTCAGCACAATGGATAAGCTAGTTGGACTGATAAAAAAAGCTCCCACGACCAGAGATTACAACGATGATGATGTTATTGATAGGTTCTTTCTTTTCCTATACGCTTTATACAGTATACTTTAAAATACTACGCGACAATGTTTCAAACTATACTATACTATAGTCTATACTATACTACACTTATATCACCAACCCTAATTTCAAAAAAAAACTACACTATCTCAACACAAAAGTAAATTCTAACGCAATTCTAACCACATTCTATGCCACACAAAAAACACACACCCACACAGACTAAGTTCCCGATACACAGTCGTCATTCTGGTGTGTTTCTCGTTCCTGATCAGTATGAACCAGTACGTCCGAAACCCCATCAACTGCTGGACACCCGCCCACTTCAGCAGTAAGAGGGTGCAGGAACTAGATTCTTGGTGCTATATTTACTTTTTCGGATAATTAGAGATTGATGGAGAATAACGTTAACATCGATACGAGTTTTAAACAGAGTTGCAACCACACAATGCATTCAAACAAAACAATGACAACCAATCATCAAAGCACATCAGGTACACTCATTCTACACTTAACCGCCTAAACTATGTACGATGACGGGCTAAATGTTGAGATTTGCATTCGTTAATATAGAAAATAAATTTTTTGGCAATTTTACGAACTTAAAAATGCTTTAAACTATTTTATTTTGAATGGTCATTTATGTGCACAAAACTCATCTACATCAATCATCACATACTAACTTACGGGCACCAGTTCTAAATCACTGCAATCATCTACTAAAATTTAGAACCTAAATTTCAACTACTTCCACAACTACCATTATGCATTCCACAAAAATCGTCTCAACAACCATGATTTTTTATTTATTTATTAACGTTTACCTTCAATTTTACCACAATTGCAGGCAGCCATTGCAAGTACACTACAAGTCTGTGCTGGATCAAGAACACATACTACCTCCCATGGAACGAAACGGTGCCCAGAGTGGGCAAGAATGACAACAGACAAATGATTCCCTACTATCAATGGGTGCCTTTCATCCTAGTGGCCCAAGTGAGTTGACGTGCAGTTAGAGAAGTGTGAATGGGGTGAATGGTGTGAATGGTATCTAAGTTTTGTGATATGTGCACCATTTAGGTTAAATGGAAAAAAACTTTTTCACTTAATCTTTGATCCTAATTTAGTTCAAAAAAATAATTTTTGAATTGTTCAAAATGATTTTTAATATTTATCTTTTTAAAAAATTATACTCAAAACGATCTTCAACTTCTCAAGACGATAAAAATTGTTTAAGCAGCAAATACCTTGGCATGCACGCAATGAACCTTTGCGAACACTGTTAAATCACTTTAAAACATAATATATTCATTTTTATTTGCAAACTATTTCTTTTAATTAGTACCTATTAACGTTATATATAGTCAATATAATATAGAATGTATCAAATTTTCCTATTATAGGCAGTAAGCAGGAGAAAATATCAGCTTAGAGAAGAACAATCACGCCTCATTAAGTAGTTACGCCATCATAAACACCGTCAATAATGAGGCTTAATGGTTTCATGATGATGATGATAAGGGGAGTGATGATGATGATGCATCAAGTTCATTCAAAGACGTCACAACCAGCGTCGTATTTCAAAAACTTGGTGTATTTATAAATTTATAATTGCACGTCTGATGTAATGATTCTTTTTTATATAGATTTTTAATCCTTTTTGTCCTATAAGTTTTTTTAATCCATTTATTAACTTTTAATTTAATTCATTTTTTTAAGGTTTTTATTCTTTCATCAGTTATTCTATCCATCCATCTTTCCACCAATCCATTCACCAACCCATCCATCTATCTATCCATCCATCCATTCATCCATCCATCCATCCATCCATCCATCCATCCATCCATCCATCCATCCATCCATCCATCCATCCATCCATCCATCCATCCATCCATTCATTCATCCATTCATTCATCCATCCATCCATCCATCCATCCATCCATCCATCTATCCATCCATGCATCTATCCATCCATGCATCCATGCATCCATCCATGCATCCATCTATCCATCCATCCATCCATCCATCCATCCATCCATCCATCCATCCATCCATCCATCCATCCATCCATCCACCCATCCACCCATCCACCCATCCATCCATCCATCCATCCATCCATCCATCCATCCATCCATCCATCCATCCATCCATCTATCCATCCATCCATCCATCCATCCATCCATCCATCCATCCATCCATCCATCCATCCATCCATCCATCCATCCATCCATCTATCCATCCATCCACCCATCCATCCATCCATCCATCCATCCATCCATCTATCCATCCATGCATCTATCCATCCATGCATCCATGCATCCATCCATGCATCCATCTATCCATCCATCCATCCATCCATCCATCCATCCACCCATCCATCCATCCATCCATCCATCTATCCATCCATCCACCCATCCATCCATCCATCCATCCATCCATCCATCCATCCATCCATCCACCCATCCATCCATCCATCCATCCATCTATCCATCCATCCATCCATCCATCCATCCATCCATCCATCCATCCATCCATCCATCTATCCAACCCTCACAGGCCTTCTTCTTTTACATGCCTTCTCTAATCTGGCACAACTTGAACAGCAAGGCAGGAGTGGACGCCGACAACATCCTTGCTGTCGCTGCTACTTTTTCTATGACCGACAAGGTGAGTGGCTGAGTGGTCAGGGTTGTTGTGGCTGGTGAGATTCATGTGGTCGCTGTGGTTCATATGTAGTTATGGTTAGGGTTAATGTAGTGGCTGGTGTAACCGTAGTTATTGTAGTTAATGTGCTGGTTGTGATTGCTGTAGTGGTCGATTTGGTGGTTGTGGAGGCTATAGTGAGAAGATTTTATTTGACGCATTTGAATTCTCTTTGATGAAAACTACAACGTTTCAGATAATTATTCTATACAGGAAGTCAGATAATTGTTAAGTGAATAATAACTCTAAAACACGTTGGACAACATTTGAAACATCTGGTCGGAAAAAATACAACATAACAAAGCAAATCAAAACACACAAAAAAAACAAAACACAACACGCCACAACAGGTTGAGACAAGCGAGAGGACGATGAGGATGTTAGTGCAACAAATGCATCGCTTTCTCCGTTCCAACATGGACAAACAGCCAAAATGTTGCGGAAAGAAAAGTATTCTGTGCTATTGTAACCAGTATGGAAAGAGGTCAGTGCAGGCTTTTGGTGGAGATAGCTTGGTAGTAGGTGGTTGAATGGATTGTTTGGGATGTAGTGAAGATTTTAGTGAGAGATAGTGAAGATTGTTTAGGAGGTAGTGAAGATTGTTTAGGAGGTAGTGAAAATTGTTTAGGAGGTAGTGAAGATTGTTTAGGAGGTAGTGAAGATTGTTTAGGAGGTAGTGAAGATTGTAGTGATGGGTAAGAGGAACAATTATGAAATAAGGAGAAAATGATGGTTCAACAAAAAGGGGAGAATGGCTGTTACTGAGTATGGCCCATACTGCATGGGACGACGTGTCGTGACGTGTACTTACTTTCTAGTTGACTTTTTGGAACTTTGATAAGATAGTGCGTTTGCATATACTGAGTGCATTGTTCTTCTATCAATCTATAATGTATAATTTAATTATATTGTTACAAGGGGCACTAGAATAATAATCAAGTCAAAAGAATTAATAAAAATAAAAACAAATAGCATTTAAAATATACTTGAAATCTTTCTAATCTGCCAAAAAAAACGTTGGAAACTTCGTATGCATAAACACTACTTTTCATTTTTTACAATTAATCTATTCAAAGCTCTAAAATTAGTTCCACTGAAAAATTATACGTAAAACTGGTGTGGATTGAATTGATATAAATGAATATATTAACCAATGCAAACTCAAATAGCATTTTAAAAATTAAATTTCAATTTCTTTAAGTCTCCAGAAAGTGTGTAGTGGAACGAATGAATTTTGGAAAGTTTCAGACATTTTTACGCCTATGAGCTGTCACTTGAAAAGTCTATCTCTCTAGTCCCATACTATCATACTATGGCATTTTTGTATGTCTTAAAGATTCGATAAGACATGTGGCTTAAAATCCAAACCTCCGACGTATTGCATTAAACCGAATCTTAATTTAAAATGACTCACATAGCTGTATAAGACAAGTTCCAGAATGTTAAAGAGAGAATTCCAAATTCTTCACACACAAATTTATAGTCACCATATGTAGGAATATATTTTGGCAGTCTTCCTACTTCAAAAATGGTGTTATATATTTTCAAATCGTAAAATAAAAATGGTTGAATGATTAGAAATGCTATTGTGTTTCTTTGCAAAACAATTCTTAGTCACTATTAGTAGGAATACATTACGGCAGCCTTGCTACTGTTAAAAATATTGGTAGATATGTTAAATATTTTTATATCGTTAAAATAAAACACGTTGTATGATTCAAGATTTTTATTGTATTGAACTGAATATGTTCAATCTTTACTGCCTTCATTGGCCCTATTTAAATAGACCAGCCTATATTGGAAGCGTTTCAAGATAAATTATTTAAACCCCGATTTTATGACGCAAATGGTTGAATGAATTAAAATTTCAAGTTAGTTATAATGGTAAATGACGCTTTAGAAACAAGAAGAGTTTTTTTATAAGCAAAAATTCTTCATTTTCACTTTAAGGCATACACTTGACACGATCTAGTTTTCCTTTTAATGTATGAAGATTTAAGTTCTCCAAAACTGGTTCATGAATTACATTTATATAAAACAAGTTTTTAGTACTTCATCAGTTTTATAGCCATTCACCAATGTCAAAATGAACAAATTTATTAAAAATGTTCAAGTAGTCCACTGGGCTACCAGAAGAATAATAAGCGAAACGTTTTCATATTTATTTGATTGATTCATTTATATTATAATAAATTATAAACTTTAATATATATGAGTTATACACAATAACTTAACAAGTATTCTGACGTGACATGCAGTAGACAAAGCCATTGTAGCGATTAAAAAAAGATTCAAAAACGTGAAACAAATAATGCAATCAACTCTCATTATGTTATAAGCCGACCAAAAATGTTGATTCTAATTGGATAATTAAAACACAATGCGAATGTTTACAATCGAAATTACCGCAAATGACGAATGCCTGTTTAGATAATTGATTGGACGTTTTTTGGTTATTAGCAATACACAGTGTACAAACACATGGTCCGTGATTGTTGATAATAATGAAATAGGCAATGATTTCAGAAACAGAGAAATTTGAAAAAATGCAAAAAAGTTATACATTTATTTGATGATGTTTTTAAAACTGATAATTTAGCGTTGGCTTAACGGGCCGATGAAACTGATTTTGTCGTCAGCTTTTTTAGCCTTTTGTCGCAAAACTCGACAAACTAATGAGTTTTTGGCATAACTATTTTGCGTGAAATTCCCCTCCACTTTCATGGCACATATGAGCTTTCATTATAATACAAGCTCTATAAACTAAAATACTGCTCAAAGTCTTCAACTATTTAACCCTTTCTTTATTCCATATTACTAATTTTTTTCCTCAAATCATCTTATATCTCACCTCCACCATTACAATCACCAGATTCGGAAGTTACCTGGTAACAATCTTCCTTATTTCCAAGATCTTCTACATCCTCAATGTGGTGGGACAGCTTCTGGCTCTGAGCAAGATCCTTTCGGTCAAATACTCAACCTTTGGTTACGACCTCACCCGCAAGTTACTCGAAGGCCGAGACTGGACCGAAGAGTATTATGTCGCTTTTCCCAGGGTCACCATATGCGATTTCAAGGTGGGATCTGGTGCTTGGTGGGTGTGTTTTGGATGTGGGGTGTTTGAAACGTTTTAAAAACTATATTTATTAGCGAATTGCAAGTTATCCAGTATTTAGATCAATAATTTTAAGAGAGGCTTCTTCCAAGATAAACATTTCAGCAAACCACTGAGTCTATTCAAACTTAGTAATTTAATCGCATATTTTACTTGAATTCCTATGCTTTCTGCCAATTTAAAAATGAGTTTTCACATTAAATTTTTTCAATTAATTAATCCAAAGCTCTATTAAATTTTAAAATTCGATTTTCATCACTCAAGTAAGCAATCAAACCCACAAACGCAATACAGGTCAGGGGCCAGGACATAGTAAACCCTCATCCACACACGGTACAGTGTGTACTGCCCGTGAACATGTACAACGAGAAAATCTACATCTTCCTGTGGTACTGGATGATCTTGGTCGCAGGAGCCAGCATCCTCAGCTTCATCATCTGGCTCCTTCGCACTTTATTCGAATTTGACCGAGAAAGGTTGGGCTGATGTTATTTTTTATTTATTGATTATTTGTTTTTTCCCAGTATGTGAATATCCATTGTTTGTTTTTTGTCTATTTCAATGTTTTAGTTGTTTTTTTCTATTTCAATGTTTTAGTTTTTTTTTATTGAGTTGTGTTTTTTTTACTGAGTTGTGTTCTATTTGAGTTACATTAAGAGCATATGGCTAAAATTGTCGAAACTAAACACATTAATTTATTTTCAGATTCATTAGAAATCACGTACTGGAAGCGATTTACCTACAAAACAACACTGAGATTCCCAGTAAAAAGACAAAATTTCATCTTCCATTCACTAGAGCGCGTAAAAACGGTCTTAATACAGAGGGCGGAACTGTGGTTAATCTAAAAAATAAAAAACATTCCTACGATGCCAACCACACTACCACGAGTCTGCTCAAAAACAAGTAAATAGTTTTTAAGATTTGTGAATTAATTTATGACCGAATTGATAAATCGTTGCATAAGTGTCTACATGTTGGTTCTTGATTTGAGATACATCATGTTTCTGATCTTAAATAACTCAAAAACGGCAATAAATACTTTTATACTTAATTATCAGGAAAAATAAAACAAATTTATTTTTTTAAATATACCATTAATAATATAACATCATTACACCTCTCTTTAAAAAACTACACCCAAACCATTGCATCACACCCCTTCTTCCAACACAGGGACCAATCTGTAGACCTGGGCATGAGTCAAGACGACTTTGATGAAAGTATAAAAAAATTTTGTCGAAAATACTTGAGACAAGATGGCGAATTAATTTTAAGACTAATCGCACACAATACCGACCACATGACAACCACTGATGTTATTTATGAATTATGGAAAAATTGGACAGAACTGCAAAGATCAAGAAACAAGAATAAAAGAAAAGCGGTCTCTAATGCGTTTATTGTTTAGAAAGTAGTTTTTGTGGCTGTTTTTAGTTCAATTTTTCCCGTATTTTCTACTTGTCTTTTGTAATTCATATTGAGTAACTTTTTTTCACTCAATGGCACTAAAAAGAAATACATTATTTAAACTCATTTTCAACTGTGGTTCCCACCCAAAAAGAAACAAAAAAAGACGTTATGGCAGCTACTCTTAACCTTGGTTATTTGAAAACAAAATGGTCCAACTTTTAAATCCACTCACTTTCTTGGATTCTTCCATGTTTTTGCATCAATTTTTATTCTTTCTCAAAAAGTGCCGAGATTCTCTTAAGCATCTAGGCACTTTTCGAGATCTTTGAAAAAAACTGAAATTCAAAATGCAGGGCTTGTAATCTGGTACACAAACTTGCTGCCTTTTCTAAAGTTTCGTCTCTAGAAACTGTTACTGGCAACAGGTTTCAGATTCGGACAATCGATGGAAAGAAGAAGTATTTTCAGGCCAGTTTAGCTGAAATGAACGCATACGCTTACATTTTTTCTCTTGTGCAGGTTCATGGTAGCTGAATGGAGGTACAGGCTGGCAAGTGTCATGAGTTATTTGGAAGATTGTTGCTCATTGGAAGGCGGTAAAATGAATTGGCAGAGATTGCAACACAGAATGGCGAGCATTTGGCTTGCGTTCCTGGTTGTCCTAATATCTCTTTTAACAAATCTTGCAGTTCCTCACTGTACTGCTTTTAGCTCGGTAATTTTTTTTGCCTTGAACGTGTTTTTGCAGTTGATGCTTATGCCAGTTTTTTTTAAAGAAATTTTTTTTACATGCCTTTTCTAGAAGAGTTTTTCATGCAGCATGCTCTTTACATAATTCCTACTTGTGAGGTTTGCCAGTTAATGATCGGGAAGCTCGTAGTTCTTCTTGTTTGTACTACTGAAAATATTTTTGGTCCTTCAAGTCACCTCTTCACCAATTCTTCATTTTATATCCACTTCAGCATTCAATCGCTTACAAGCGACTATTTAAGATATTTTTTTAAATTATGCAAAACGGGACTCAAATATCTAGACTTTAAGACTCTAGTTTGCATATCATCATAATATTGACGTGTGTGATTCAAGTGCCTTTTATGCTTGTGGCGTGGTTAAAGGCGTCATAGTGGCGTGGTTAAAGGCGTCTTGGGATGTTAAAAAAAGAATATTTTTTCGTAGCGTAGTCTATAAAATGTTACAATGCCTCACGCTATATAAATACTCTTCTTGTTTATCTTAATATAAAATTTTTGCAAATTATTTTATATTATAAATCTTCCATTATTCTTCCAAAACATTAAATAGATTATTTTATGGATTTAAACACACAAAGCAATGTAAATAAACTGCGTTCCAACTAAGGAGTATACAGGGATCAACCAATTGGTTTAATTTAAAACTATATTAACAAAGTGCTTTAACGCTGCCTTTTCAAGTTTTTATTTATTTCTTTTTTGTTTTTATTTAGTTATTTTTGTGTTAAATATTTTATTGTCTTGTATGTTTGTATCTCATTGCTTTTTGGTTTTTCTACATGTGCTTTTACATTTTTATTTCCATTCTTCAATACACATGTATTCGATACAACCAATTTACAGCTTTTGTGACAATTTTAGCAGAAAGCATGATAACTTTAGCTTTATATAGTATTTTTATGTAAATAATTTTTATATTTCAGAATAAATATTTTCATGAAAGACTTCATTTTTTTCAAATAAATCGATAAACTCAGTTTAATTTTTTTGCAAAACGTCTGAATCATCTTTGAAAACACTAATTCCAAGTTCTTTCAAATTATCGAAATAGTTTCTGTCCAGTTAAGGAAATATAATATAAGTTAAATTCTAATTAGCATGAAGCAATACAAAATAAATTAAAGTCATTGATTGTTAAAACATGGTAGTGGGAGGACCATTTCAAGATATTAGTAGATGGATTGATGGGGTAAGTACGTTTAATGGTGATAGTGCGTCTGAAAACTAGAATAATGATGGAGGAGAATAGGAAGATGATGATAACGGCGATGTAAGGTTGTGAAGGTGATGGTGATAACGGCGATGTAAGGTTGTGAAGGTGATGATGACGACGATAATAAAAAAGAAAATTTAAAAAAAGATGATGATGACGGCGATGTTGGGTTGTGAAGATGATGATGACGATTATGGTAGAGATGATAATGAAGATAGCAACAATATTAAAAACATTAATAGATAAAAGAAGACCATGAGATGCTATCTTCTGATGCGGTTTCATAGATGGACACTTAATTAACCTGTGTTCATATATTGTGATGTGGCCGTGTGATTGTGTATGGCAGTTCCAGGGTGTGTTGTGGTGGTGTGGTTTAGTACGAGTGTAGTGTGGTATTGGTTTAGTGGTGTTTTAAAAGTGCGGTTTAGTTTGTTGTGGCGTGTTGTGGTGTAGTGTGGAGAAAGTGTGTAGTGTGGTGGTAGAATGTAGCGTAATGTGTTTCGATGTAAGATCGGTTAGAAGTGTGGTCTGACGTAATTTAATGTAAAAAAAATCTTAGTTTGGTGTAGTGGTGGGGTGTTAGAGTGGGATGAAGTATGTTGTAGTGAGGTGTTCTGTTTTAAGATTATAGTGTAGAGTGTTGTGTAGTGTTTAGTCGCTTGAAGTATGAGTGTGGTGCAGTGTAGAAAGAGTGTGGTGCAGTGTGATGTGGTGGTAGAGTTTAGTGTGTAGTGGTGTGGTGTCGTGGTGTTTTTTGGTGCAGTGTGGAATTGCGGTAGGCTAAAGTGTGGTGTGGAGGTGGATCAATGGGATGTGGTTTTTTGTGGCTTAGTTCTACATGATTTTTAGTTTATTTATTTTTTTAAACATAGGAAATTTTGTGTAAAAAAAGATTTCGCATTTTATAAATTAAAGAATAAAATTTTGAGAGAAAAATGCAAATTAAAACTGGTGGAAAAACTTTCCAAGTTTTGAACTACTATGAAAGTCAAGTCGGAAATAATAATATATTTTAAAACCAATTATATTTTTTAATTGAAAAGATAAAAAAATGTATTTTTTCTTTGAAGAAGGAAATCCCCCAAAATCTTTGTGCCTACATAGTCTCATAAACTGTACGAATGCAATCAAATGACGTCACGAAGATACCACTGAGTATCAATGCCACAACAATCTCTGACGTCATACAAGACTTCAAAACAGAAACGTGCGCTGATTGGTTGGTTCGTTGACCAATTAGAGAGATGCAAGGCATGTTTTAAAGCATGTTGGCGCTTTTGAAATAGCTGCAGCAGCAAATGGTTCCGCATCATTCATCCAATCATTTCTCCATCCTTCATTCCCAATTTTTAACTAATTTTTGCCCTACTGCTATCTTCATTTTCCCCCACTATTTTCAACATTTCTCCTCACTTTCATCATCTCTTTTTCCACTTTTTAGATGAAAAAAGTGTTTAATAGGCTCAGTGATTTGTGATGATACGACTCTTGTTCATTGTTCGATTAAACTTTTGAATTCAGAACCATGAATACAGTTAAAATAATGATGAAAAATTTTCACAAATATTGAAAAAAGTGTTTGGGAGATTTTTAGATTTCTAATTTATGCAAAAAATGTAAGTACAAAAACAATTTAACAATTCTTCACAAATTTAATAACTATTTCTAAAAATTCAATTTAAACTTTTTCGAATAAATTAAAAATACAACGCAATAGAGCCTTTCACAAAGACGCCTTCCGAATCAATGCACGCACAATTGCGATGCATTTAAGCGGCGTTAAACTGCAAGGCATTGTCTTGCCACAATGCGACACCTTTTATGACCAACTTCCACTTGTCAAGCATTTCCTGCTCTTCAACTCCATTTCCAGGGCGCCTGTATTAATGAAGTCGAATTTTAATTCTCTTTTTAGAGTTTTTCCTTTCTATCTCTGTGTCTAATTAAATAGGCGTGTAACGAAAAATACTGAAGTGTTCGGACACTTTTTAGTGTCATATAAAAGGTAAAGACGTGAGAAAAAAATGATAAAGAAATGAAAAAACATTTATAAAACTTAAAGAATTCTACTATTTTAATTTTAATTTCAAAAAATAATTCAAAAGAAGCATTTCGAGTAGATTTAGTAACTAAATACCTTCTGTTCCCATCTCAGCTAAAAAAAATCAAATTGTCGTTTTGAAATTAAAGTACTTGGGGAAAGTGATTATGCGCTAAAAGAACATCAGAACGTGCTTTTTTAGTTTTAAATATTTCAATCTCTTATGATAGTATTATAGCCACTTATTTTAATAATGTCTTACATCCATTGTAAATCTTCCGTAATATTTGAATTTATTTATAGGTTTTGCTGAGATACTAGAATTGCATCTAACACAGAATATACGATTCAATCAAATACGAATATTTGGCACAGATAATACTTGACATAGCCTCCATAAAATTGGATCTGTAAGTTAACCACGCATTCCTTAGGTTATTTAAGTTTAATGTTAACCCTCAAGAGAAGACAGTTTTTTTAGTGGAATTATACCGATATTGACTGCGTTGAAAGTATACATGGATTTATACAAATATCAATGATTTAATACATATTCTACCTATATATTCCCCATACCTTTACATTCCCATAGCAACACACGTATATAAGGAAGAAACCACCAAGAGAATTCCCACTTGTCCAGCTACAACCTCTTCACTCTTCCAACTACAACCTCTTCACTTTCCAACTACAACCTCTTCCCTTTTCCAACTACAACCTCTTCCCTTTTCCAACTACAGCCTCTTTAATTCTCAGTTACAAGACACAAGCCTTCACAATGGAAGCCCCAGAAAAACCCAAGCAGGTCGATGACATGTCCAGGTGGTTGAGACACTTTTGGCAGGCGATGCAGACGCCTCCAATGCTTTTCATCGAGATGAACCCGCTGCTGCTCGCCTACCACCGCTATATTCTTTCCCGCACTCAGCTTTCCCTTCTACATCACGGGCAATCTTTGGAGAAGGCAAGAGGAATGAGGATGATAGAAGAGGGTGGAGGGAATGGTCTTGTTCCGAATAGGAAACCGTTTGAACTAGAAATTTCAGCGTTTCTGCGAAAACAAGTTCCTTCGCTGACAAGCAACCAGAATGTTCATCCCCACTTTGCACCATCGAAACACCCTCCCAGCTATCTTCATCACAACTCCGAGCCTCATCAACCCACTAACCTGCACAACAGCATCCTTCGTTCTACCTACCACACCAACCCACACCACTCCAGCCCACATCTTGCCAGCAACCACATCAAACGTCCCATGAATGCGTTTATGGTGTGGGCAAAAGACAAGCGCAAGAAGATTCTCAAACAGTTTCCAGATATGCATAACTCCAACATCTCCAAGCTTCTTGGCAAGTATTTTATCTGTTATTATAATCTATTTATCAATTTGTACGACTATATATTCAAAAAAACAATTTTCTTAAATTTTAATATATTCTTTGAGCCGTGATTCTAAATTATCTTAATTAACCAATGTTAACTTTGAAAAGTTATTTTAATTTTTTTCTATCATTACAAACTTTACAGAACTAATACGCGTTTCTATACTGTACTACCTTCATTCCGAAATTATTCAAAGCTTAATACTGAAAATTATAGTATTAAATAATTAAATAAATAATTATTATAGTCTATAATAAATTAATAAATACAACAATACAATTTGGTAAAATAATATCCTATAAAACATCATATTTCTAACTCAGGCAAAGAATGGAGGAGTATGACGAATGAGCAGAAACAGCCCTTCTACGAAGAACAGTGTCGCCTAAGCAGGCTTCACATGCAGACACATCCTGACTACAGATACAGGTGATGGCATCGAGAGGGAATTTTTCATTCTTTAAGGCCAAAATGTTTTTTAAAAATTAATTACAATGCAACGACGAATATTATTAATGTGGCGTAAACCCGAATTAGATTCAAGGTTATTTCAAGAAAATTTCATTTTTTAAATTAATTTGTTCTTCATTTACCGAGCACTCCATACAACGACTCAGACCGAAGCCTAAGAGAACATGCGTGGTGGATGGCAAGAGGATCAAGTTAGCCGAGTACAAGCAACTGCTGAAGATGAAGAAGTGATTCTATCATGATCATCAAAGCTACTTTGTAAAAGATAGTTCTTTGGTTTCAAGACTTTGAAGTGGTTTAGGCGTAATATTAGCTGTTTAGATATGCATTACATTAAAACTCGAACATAAATTAAATTGCTAACTTATTTTCCAGTGTATAAGACGCAAATTTGTTTCCAAAAAAGCGTTGTATACTTGGCTAATGCCATGAGTTTGTGAAAAGTAAAAGATATATATTGTAGATTGTAACTTACAAATCTTAATAATGGACAAAATATAAAATTCTGAAAACTATGAAATGCGTCATATTTTTACTTTTTTTAGCTGTTCAAACATTTCATTGAGTTAAAAGATTACATATGAGAATTAATCTAATGGTTTTTAAATCCGGTTAAAAATTAATTAATATTATCGGTTAGCATTTTTACTTTGGCAATTGTTGATTATAAAACCTTTTCTGATTGACTATTTCGCCACGTTAAAGTTTGCGGTCAAAAATTTACACACAGCATACTTTAGCTATTGGCGGGTTATTTGTGTATAGGCCTGAGGTTATTTTTTTCTAACATTTCAGGAACTTAAGTAATTTTTTCAGGAATTTTCAACCGCAAACTCGAACAAAACTTTTTCTTGTTTTTTTATCGTTTTAAAAAAATGCTTTTATTGTCAAAAGAAAATTCATTCAAGTATCAAAACCTCACTTACACTATTTAATTATTTAGCGATTTCATCTCTCTCACTAGCAACTCTTGGCAAGAATCTGTCATCTGTCTTTCTTGCCTTCCTTAGTTCCTTGTTTAGACTCTCAGCAAACAGCAGTTCTTCACAATTAAAAATCTCATGAAAAATGTTGAAGGGTTTTTAATCTTGAAGGGCTGGGTTTACATAAGGACTAAAGGGCTGAGTTTGGAGCAAAGATATAAAAAAATCTTTATTGTCCATTCGAATTGGACATTATAAAAATATTATGTATATTATTAATACTATCTCAACTTTAAAAATCTTGTGTAAAAAACGCATGCTAAGTCATTATTTTTGAAATTATTATTAAAATAATAAGTATATCAAATAACTGTTGATACAACTGTCATTTTGAAAGGTTTGATGTACTATTGAAAATCTGTCACTATTTTTACGCATATATTGTGGCTTCTTCAACTCTTAAGCATTTACATGCACCATACTGTTTTCAAATAAAACTTCTTGTTTCTGATCTGCCCTCTAACTCCTGAGTGTCAATTTATTAATGTGGGTACACTAAACATCTTTGTGAAATAGTACTATATTACAAAGTTAAATTTACTCAGATTTAAATTAGATTTACTTAGTAAATATTGATTATTTAAACTTTTTATAAAAAACAAAGTTTACTAAAAACTTTGAAACAAAACTCAACAATAACTTTACCTTGACAGCTAAAGCTTCTCTTTTCAGTTCCTTGATGACCATGGCCAGAGCCTCAGGGTTAATTCCTGCTTCACACAACTTCACACAAACCACCAATTCTGACTTGGAGAGACCCGTGTTCAGAAGATCTGAGATGCCCAACAGCACTTTAAAGTATTAAAAATGATAAACATTTTAAAGTCTTTTCGGAGTATGAAATTCAGGCTCACTGAAATTTATTGACTGAATCATTCAGCCTCTGTATGAAAAAATCTTATTAGATCATTTAGAAAAAAACGAAACGATATGATAATTAATATTTTGTACTAATTTATTTGAGCATTTCTTTTATACTCACCATCAATTGCTTCTCGGGAGGAAGATATTATCTCTTTCATTTTTAGTTTAAGGTTTAACTAATCATCCAAGTGCTTGAAAAGGTTCAAAATCTACAACGTCATTAAGCATAAAGTATTATATTAAAAGTTAAAATTTGTTTACATATATTTATTCGAGTTGACTTGTCATTTATCAACTAAAGTTTTATAATATGTCGACTCAAAATAAAGAAAATGATAAGCCAACTAAAAAGTTGGAAAACTGCAAAGTTTTTGAGATTTGCACAGAAGTAACTAAGCGGGGTAATGTATATTTTAATTAACAGTTTTTTATACTTAAAAAAGCACAATTAAAATATATTCTTCTTCCAAAGCATTCAACTTATCAATACCTTACTTCTACCATTCTTTTTCTAATTTTTATTTAGTCACCAGTGTCCCATTCTCTTTGTTTTTTAAGATGAAAATTACGAAAAAACGTTTATTTTATCTGAACAATTGGAATTATTTTATTATTTTATAATTCCAAATAATTAACTGCTTAAACGCCCAGTTGGTGGAGTTCACACAGTGATAAAGAGCAAGGCAGCTTCGACGTGCCAAGAACTTGGAGATGACTATTGCATGATAGGAGTGC
The DNA here is from genome assembly GCA_943735955.1 of Piscicola geometra. Classification (NCBI taxonomy): domain Eukaryota; kingdom Metazoa; phylum Annelida; class Clitellata; order Hirudinida; family Piscicolidae; genus Piscicola; species Piscicola geometra. Next base: position 4,286,105 of record OX030961.1, read on the forward strand.
TTCAAGATCCTGAGTATTTACTTGAAGTAGAGGTGATGTGGTTTGTGCAGGAAATAGAATGTTTAAACCAAAAAAAGTTTTTTTTCGAAAAATTATAGTTTCCTGAAGTTATGTGTAAAGATTTTGGTTTTTGCACGGAATTTAAATTTAGGTCTATCTGGCTCACAGGTGACAGAGCCTGAACCACCCTCGGTCATGCAGCATGCACTCAACTTCGTGAGAAACGCTGGATACAGAGTAAGTGTTGTTAGATTGGAAAACAGGCTGAAAGTGGTTGCTTGGAGTTGTTTTATTGCGAGATTATAAACGACAAAAAAGATCGTGAGAGAGAAATAGTGGTACCAAACGTTCCAAGAATTCAAGATTTTTCGGGAAAAAAACAGTTAATATTGCTTTAGAACTTTCATTAAAAGCATTACACTAAGCTTTACCAAAAGTTTATTTCAATTTGTATTTAGGTGGTGTACGGGAGGTGGTTGATCGAAGGATTTCCGAGGGTGGTGTTGGTGGATGTGGAGAGTGGCATGAAAGAGCTGGATGCCTTCAAGTCGAAGATGTGGGATGACTGCAATATAGGTTAATGGAAGTTGAGTGGATTAGCGAACAAAAACAATGTATCTGTTTATATATTTTTATAAATATATATATATATATATATATATATATATATATATATATATATTTATATATATACGCTGACAAATTAGTTTACATACACTGAGAGTCACCCAAAGTTAAAATAGATTCCGATTAAATGTAACCCATAAACAAACACATAAACCAACTCATTAAAAAATATTCACTGAACATATGTAAGGAATTCCACGCGGAGACAATGAAGCAAACGAGGCTGTGGTCTTTGGCTGCATCACTGTATTATTCCTGGAGAAGGTGGGCTGGCAGGCGAAAGAAAGTTTGCGATGAAAAATACTTTTTAAAAATGAGTTGAAAAAGCACCATATTTTTCGTAATTTTAATACAAAAAGACGCGCAGAATTCACCACAACAAAGCACACTTTCTCAAACTACATATTACCATGCTAAACTGTTACAGCCTACCCTATCCTTCACCCAACCACACCACACCACACTACACCACACCACAGTACCATACCCAACCACACCACACCACACCACACTACACCACACCACAATACCACACCACACCCAACCACACCACACCACCACAGTACCGTAGCATACTACCCCAAGACATCCAAATGGTGGCCCATTTTCATGAGTGGATGGCTGGAGTGGCCTTAATAGCCACCAGAGCTTCGAAACTCAACATCGCCACCATCTTCACCACCCACGCAACCCTTCTAGGCCGGCATTTGTGCGCCAGTCAAGCTGACTTCTATAATAATATATTCAAGGTGGTCGAAGTTTTGTGTTTAATTCATGGTTAATCTCTGTATGGAAAACTTGTCAATAGTTTGCATATGGATGAGTTGTAAGATGGAAAAGTCAATTTCTTAGATGGACGACTTAATAGATTAATGGATAGAAGATTATAATTAGATTAAAATAAATAAATAAACTAATAATGAAAAAAAAGTCGATGAACTTTTTTATCGTAATCAGTTTGAGCCTAACAAGGAAGCAGGCGACAGACGAATCTACCAAAGATACTGCATCGAAAGGGCTTGTGCGCATGTCAGCCACGTCTTCACCACTGTTTCAGACATTCTGAAATACGAAGTGGAACATATGCTGAATAAGAAGCCAGGTTCGTTGATTGGTGGGCAGGGAAAGCATTTTGGATGTTGTGTGGTGTTTAAGGGGTGTTGTGGGGTGTTTAAGGGATGTTGTGTGGTGTTTAAGGGATGTTGTGGGGTGTTTAGGGGATGTTGTGGGGTGTTTAGGGGATGTTGTGGGGTGTTTAAGGGATGTTGTGGGGTGTTTAAGGGATGTTGTGAGTGGTGTTGACTGAGATGGAATAATGGAATCGTATTGAGTGCTGCTTTAGTCAGTGGGAAAGTATTCATTTTGTTAAAAGTTTTATTTTGACATTTTTTGTTGAGTGTTGCTATATAGTTTAAGAAGGTGAAAAAAGATGTTTTAAATAAGAAGAGGAAGATCATGAATAGCTAAATTAACTCTCAACAATTTCGTCCAATATGCGTTTTAGGTCAATTTAAAACCTTCGAAATACATTTTAAGACTTGGTTCTTCCAAACGGTTTAAACGTCGACTCGAAACAAGACCTGCAAAGCAAGCACACACAAGCCAGAGTGAAGATCGACTCATTTGTCAAAAGTCATTTTCATGGGTTGGTGCTGTTCTTGGCTAGTTAACTGTTGCTAATAATTGTTGTGGTTTTGAGGTGGATAGTGGTGGTTTCTGTTGGCTTGCTATTAGTGACTAACAACTTTTCTTCTGGTTGGGTTGTTAGTAGATCATCATCATCACACGGTGTTTTTTTTGGGCGGTTTTTGTTGTTCTTGTTGGGTTGGTTTTTGTTGTATTTGGGTTAGTGCTGTTGATTCGTTGTCACATTATATAAGCGAATAGAGTAAATTGAAATAACTTCCAATCCAAAACGCTAAAAAAACTTATTTCATTGTATATTATTCGTCTTGTTAAATGTCTTTGAAATAAGTTTTTTTGAAAGTATAACATTTGATTTATAGAACTAAAATATTGAAGAGAAAAGACATAATTTTTGTTCTATATTATTCGTTTATTTTCTCCTAGTTGAATATTATTTTTCTTACACTGCAGGTGAATTACCAATGCAATTAAACGTTTAGTATGTAAGCATCGGTGGTTCAGTGGTAGAATGCTCGCCTGCCACGCGGGCGGCCCGGGTTCGATTCCCGGCCGATGCAAATTTTTTTTTGTTGAAGCTTTGTATATAGCTACAAATTCAACCTTTTCCTATCTCATTCATCCATTATAGGTTTTTAAAAGTTTTTTCAAACATTTCATTTGATATATTATATAATAAACAACTTTAAACAATTAAATTCAAATATTTCTCTAAAAATATTAATTTAAAAACACTTTTCGCTCTAACATAGTTAATTAAATTGAATTAAATACATTTTTATTATTACAATAAAGTTCGTTGTATTGCATCATACAGTCTATGTCTATAGAATATACTCCCAGATATTGTTTTAAATACCTAAAATAAATTTCAATATAAGTAATTCGACCACAACCTCCAACACACAGCCACCTCGACTTCCAGTCTGAAAACACAGTGTATCTGTTCAGTGCGGGAAGGTATCAAAAGCTTTGATACGTTATCAAAAATGAAATCAAATGAGTATTATTGAACACAACTTCATCATAATTTTTGATTAAATA
>OX030961.1:4294419-4326919 GCA_943735955.1 Piscicola geometra
TTTTGAGCTTTTAATTCAGATAACTTAGAGTCTAGAAAAACCTAAATAACTTTTGTCACTGAAAAAGGGGTGAATGGATTGGCGATGAGTGAAAAAAAATAAAATAACGAATGGATGAATGATATTGTATTATTATTTCAGAATCCCACAGAAGCAGATCTTTCATCCCTGAATAAGATCAAAAGTAATAGCAGAAAAGACAGCTTGAAAGTAAAATGAACAAAACTCTAATTTTTCAAATTGCTTCAAAGTTTTATAAGTTTTATAAAATATATTGCATTAGATATTTATCCTAAAGTAAACATCTCAAACTAACAAGAAAAGATTATTTGATTTTATAACTAATTAATCCCTAATATCAAGTTAAATTTTCGTTTCAAAGTTTCGATTTGTGATTCATTTCACCCAGGGTTTGTCAGAAGTGCCCATGTCTGCTCTGAGTGTCCAGAAAGGAGTGCCAAATGAGCGAAAGTCGTCGATAAAAAAAAGTAAAAAAGAAACCAAGTAACAAGAATTGTGAAAAATTATTGTAGACTATATTATATAACATTTTGAAACTTTTAAAGCTTATTTTTATTAAATGATATTTTCTTTAATGTCACCTTTATTTTTGAAGTTGAATGAATAAAAAGCAAATGGCTAGTTGGCTTAATTTAAAATGAAGATTTCCAATCATTCAATCTCAATAGATTGAAGGCTTTAACACTCTAAAATCTGTATGCAAAATTTAGTCCCAGCTTGTCGAAGTATGCCTTTGTGAAAGTAAAAACACCAAAAACTCTTTGAGAAACAAACCTTCTAGAATAAAAAGTAACTACTATTGAAAAAATTGAAGTTTCACTATGAGCCATCAATGCCTTACATCCTCACACTCCTCACGCCCACTCTCAGTCAAACACCATAAAAAAATTCACATAAAAAACCACTAGAGCGCATATTGTTAAGGGATAAATCAATTAATACGATGGTTTGTTAGCCGACTGTTGAGAGGTCGAGAATTAATAAAACAAGAGCCTATATTGAAGAAAATGGATGGAAGGAAGAAATACAATTTATGGCAGAGATGCTTTGTGGAGTGTAGGCCCTCGAAATGAGGTCTTATTGCGATGTGGAAGATTGTGGAAAATAATTTTCAATGTTCAGAACGCTTGAAAAATCATAAAACGTTCAGTTTGAGGGAGTAGAAAATTTATGGTTTCCTTCAATAATCTTGCTGTAGCTAAAAAATACTTGGACTGTTTTAACGCTTGCAGCTACTTTTTATTTTAATTTAAATTATTTAACATTTTAAATAAATATAAAATCCTATGCAGCTTTAAGGTAATTTATAAAATATAATAAGATGTAGATAATAACATTTAAAAAATCATTTTTATAATAAAAATATTCTTCAATTACATAACATATTTACACTTGAATCGTTTAATAATGAAAAAATAAAACTTGAGATCTTTAAAAATACATTCAGAAGTTTAACTCGAATTCCGACAATACCGTATACACACAGAAGGATTCAAAGCAATAAAGGCCCTTTGATTTGTTTCCCAAAGCTCCAATTATTATGGAAGAATTGACGGAAGTTCTATGGCATCTCATTATTTTAAAATTGTTTTTCTGATTAAAAGGATCAAAATGCTGAAACGAAATACAATAAAGGATCACAAAAAAGTGACTCGAAAGCATGAAAAATGGTTTTTCCAAAGATATAAATTTATTTTTGTGGGTGTTTTTTTATAGATAAATTATTTGGTTTATAGAAGGAAAAACCACGGTTTATTCAAAACTTGTTACGATGCAATAAAAGTTTAAATCTCTTTAGAGTTATTGACAATGGTTTAATTCATAAAGAAATAATTTTTGAATTCGCATTTTCAATGGCTTTAATCTTACTCCATCAAAATTATTAGCTTCAACAAAGATTTATATAGATATTTTAAAGTCTGTTTTCTTAGTTAATAATTTTTAAGCAATGTTTTTTTCTATTTTTTTACAATTTTCAATATATTTTTATTTAATTATATTTTCAACTTTTTTTACAAAAAACAATTGACATTCATACATTATATAAACTCAAAAGATATAACGTTTTATCGTAATTAATTTTTCGTTTTGAAAGGAAATTACGAAGTTAGGATTGACTTCATATCAAGGAATTCAAAATAGATGTTATAGTTTTAATAATCTTTAACATTAAGAATTTGTTGACTAGCTTTCCAGTTTCTTATCTCGTTTATTAATATTTTTTGACTCAAATTAGATGTATAAAGTGAAAATTAATTATAATTTTTTATTTAAATAGATATGAAAATGCTATGTAAAAAATAAATAAAATAAAGTTTAAAAAGGTGCCTGGAATAATGGATACAAAGGTAAAGTGCGACACACTGAAAGTGTGTTTAAAAGGATCTATGCATACCTACACTGAGGCATTTTTCAAATAGGAAAGAACGTGAAAAATTAAAAATTTATTATTGTTTAAAATCATAATTTATTAAAGGAGTTCATCCACGAATAGAAAGATTGCGGATTTGTAACAACAAATTATATAAATTCATTAAATTATACCTAAATACCAGTGAAAAAGTTACTATGAAAATGGAAAATGCATAAATAGGAGAATGATTTCCAAATATAGACGTCGTATTATTCTGAATATTACCGAGGCATAAAAGAAGGGACATTATCGCCATAGATCAGCAGTCAGTGAGGCATCAGTAGGCTTGATGACTGGGTGGAGGGCAATCAAAGTGGTAGTGATATGCGAATTGCAGGCTGATGGGACGACGCTAGAGAAGGGAAAGAGGCGAAATGTTTCGGATGGTTAATGGAGTGTGGTGATAGAGTGTGGTAGAAGTAGTGGTGATAGAGTGTGGTAGAAGAAGTAGTGGTGATAGAAGTAGTGGTGATAGAGTGTGGTGAAAGAAGTAGTGGTGATAGAGTGTGGTAGAAGTAGTGGTGATAGAGTGTGGTGGTAGAAGTAGTGGTGATAGAAGTAGTGGTGATAGAGTGTGGTGAAAGAAGTAGTGGTGATAGAGTGTGGTAGAAGTAGTGGTGATAGAGTGTGGTAGAAGAAGTAGTGGTGATAGAGTGTGGTGGTAGAAGTAGTGGTGATAGAGTGTGGTGAAAGAAGTAGTGGTGATAGAGTGTGGTGGTAGAAGTAGTGGTGATAGAGTGTGGTGAAAGAAGTAGTGGTGATAGAGTGTGGTGGTAGAAGTAGTGGTGATAGAGTGTGGTGAAAGAAGTAGTGGTGATAGAGTGTGGTAGAAGTAGTAGTGGTGATAGAGTGTGGTAGAAGAAGTAGTGGTGATAGAGTGTGGTAGAAGTAGTAGTGGTGAAAGAAGTAGTGGTGATAGAGTGTGGTAGAAGAAGTAGTGGTGATAGAGTGTGGTAGAAGTAGTAGTGGTGAAAGAAGTAGTGGTGATAGAGTGTGGTAGAAGAAGTAGTGGTGATAGAGTGTGGTAGAAGAAGTAGTGGTGATAGAGTGTGGTAGAAGTAGTAGTGGTGAAAGAAGTAGTGGTGATAGAGTGTAGTAGAAGAAGTAGTGGTGATAGAGTGTGGTGAAAGAAGTAGTGGTGAAAGAAGTAGTGGTGAAAGAAGTAGTGGTGAAAGAAGTAGTGGTGATAGAGTGTGGTAGAAGAAGTAGTGGTGATAGAGTGTGGTGAAAGAAGTAGTGGTGATAAAGTGGGGTAGAAGAAGTAGTGGTGATAGAGTGTGGTGAAAGAAGTAGTGGTGATAGAGTGGGGTAGAAGAAGTAGTGATATGATGGTGGAAAGATGATTGAAGTGGAAAATGCAATAATTTGAGATAATGTTATAAACAAAAAAATAATTTTCGATTAAAAAAGTAGAAACTGATTAAAATATTTTGTTAAATATCTGTTTGTTGAGGCTAAAAAACACGTCAAGCTTACAAAAGTAATTTTCAAAAATATATATTAAAAAAATTAAACTTGAAGTGAGTACCAAGTAATAAAAACTTTAATTTTGAAAAAAAACTTGAAACTGTGAAATTCACATAAACTTTTGGTCAAGACTTACAAAGAAATACATTTGAGAGATTTTAAAATGCAATTTTCTTTTTGTTGTTTGTCTTGAATTTTAATATTTCAGACGGTTTCCTTTCAACAAACTTGAATAAAAAACCAAATAAATTTGTCAAAAAAGTTTCAATAATATTTTAATGAAATCAGAGTTGATATATAGATCAAATTTTTTTCCTTTACATTTAAAAATCCTCTCGCATTAATGTTTTTTGCCATTTTTCACCTAACCTAGTTAATCAACAAACGGTCACCAAATTTCTCATGAAATTGAAGGATTTTTGTTATAATGATTATTGGCGAGCGGGTTGTCTTAGATAGTAAGTCGTTAGACCTGCAACTGAAAGGTCGCCAGTTCGAATCCCTGTTCAGCCAACCGTGAGATATCATATACCTAGTGTATATGATGCGGTTTTTCACGACTTATGCCGTGTGAGTGGCGCCTCAGTTGCGTGCCCGGGCGCTATACAAAACTGACATTTATTTAATTTTTTTTATTCGTGGATTTCCAACACCTCGAAGCAAACCTATTTTTCTCAATTACTCCAAGCCGGCTAGAGTACCAGCTTGTCAATTTAATGTTTTTTTATACATTTTAAATTTTGATTATCAAAAACTTGTCGTCTTGTTACAAATTGACATGCCCAGTTGTCATCTATGAGATTTAAATTATTTTGCACACTTTTATCGCAATTTCTTAGCAAACTCACTAAACCCTTTCATATTCGTGTTAATATTTGCACCTCACACAATGGACCAAACACACATAGCTTTGAAATAACTTTTCTAAATTGATAAATAATAATAAAGCTTTCAACAGCACCACTGGGCTGAATCTGATTGAAAACTATGCATCGAATAGAGCCCCATTGTTTGTCAAACGGTCAAACCATTGTAGTTCCAGTTATTGCCAATTCGATTATATCTTTTTTATAATTATCAGTGTCACCTTAATTTTGGTTTTGTTGATATTCAAAAAACTGTTATTAATATAATTTTTAAAATTTTTCGATAAGTCGAAATAGTTTCAGAAAACCAATGGATATTTTAGGCGAAACTTTCTGTTAGTTGAAAGCAACCGCGTAAATCTGAATTTGTATTTTTCCTTTTTAAACTTTTTTTTTCGAGATTACATGTGAATAAAAGATGATTAATTAGAGTTCAAGTGATTTAAGAGATTGAAGTCAAACTCAAAACATCTAAATAACATAAAAATTCACTGGCTTAACAATTTTTTCTGTTTTTTACTTTCATGACAAAATGACTACTACCTATGAAAATGATAGTAATAATAATAGGAAAAAAAATTTTTTCCATAGAAGTTTTTTGCCGAAAAATTGTATTATTTGGCGAATGAATGTTATCTGCGCTCAAGTGATCACTACAGTCGACGAACATCTCGGAGCTTGTCCACTATTGAAAAAAGCAATTTATCAGATTTGTTTCAATCTATTGATGGAATACACGAATATATATCAATTGAAATAAATTAATTTTTTGATTAATATCTTCATGGAAATATATTTTTCGTAAAATATTGTCGAATTTTTTTAAAACTCTTCTAAAAAGACAAACTCTTTCTTTTATAAAACTTCATCCTTCATAAAAAAATATTTTTTAAATCATTGAGTTGTTCTAAAATTGAAATATGTTTTTTCATAAAATTCTGAATGGTAAATTGCAAGTGTGTTTGGAGTTCACTTGGTGTAAGAACCGCGAAACTGGTTAAAATTGATTGCATTGATGGTCGTACTTAAGTCGGTAACCTAGAGATGCACAAAGTGCGTAAAATTATCAAATTACGACAGAAAAAAATGGAAAGTTTTTTCCAATATTTATGATGTATCCTAAGATACCAAAATCTGTAGAATTTTTTATTAAATTTTTTTAATGTTTTGAAAAAAGGTTTTATTTAAAAGTTGTTATCGGCCATTTTAGACATTTGAGTTTTTAAATAAGTTTTTAAAAAATTAAGTTTTAATTACACAAATATTTAATTAAAAAATGATAGTGTCATAAAACTATAAGCGTCCGAAGGTTTGATATTTTACGGTAATTATATTTTTTTATTATTTTCATAATCGAATTATTTTCTCAATTCGATTTATTTAAATTCCACGAGTTGTTTAAAAATAACAAAGACTGTAAGGACGTTTCTAGCATTAAGTTTAAATGACGCTTGAAGACTGGACTTGTCGCTAGCTAAATCACAATTGTACTTCGCAAGTAGTCTTTAATATCCCTACAAGACACTAAATTCAATTTCACACACATTCAATTATGAAGCCGACACCTCGTGCTATCGTGGGATTTGCAAGAGACTCGTTGCATTGACTGAGATGGACAAGAGATGAACGCCTAGAGGGGAGTAACACCCTGGCATCACAATCACCCACTAGATGTAGAGGTTGTCCAAATGGAGTTTTAAAAATAAAGTTATTTCTATTCGATTAAATGAAATATGATTAATATACGATAATTTGTCAAAATTATCGCCCAGTTATCATGACATTTATAAGACCTGTGGAATTGAAACTTGTAATGGTTTAAGCTATTTTAATAACACTCATCAATGTAATTTATTTTATATTAATTTTTTTTAAACGTTTGTTTTGGATTTTTAAAATATATTTTTTTTCCTGATTATTTTCGATAAAAAATGTGAAACTATTTTGGGAACTTTATACAATTCTAGTTTTAATAAGACTAAACAAAGAACTATTTATAAACTCGTTTTATCCCGATCCTTTTCAGAATAATCATAACACACACACATACATACCAAAATATTTCTATATAGTTTCAACTACCACCCACATCTCGGGAGGGTATAAAAGGAAGATCGGCAGGGACTCAGATCAGAGCACTACCCACAAATATAGACACACATCCACCTAAACCCACACTCAAACACATATTTCCAAATAATACTCCCGAAATCCCTAAATACTTTGTTAGTAAATTATCCGAAAGTTTCAGAAATGAAGAGCACGATCTTCTCTCTCGCATTAGTGGCCTGTCTGCGTTAGTACCTTCTTTTTTTACTTTATTTTTAAATCACAGACAATAAATGTTTAGTTTTAAAATGAATTATTAAATTTAATAATTCAATTTTATACTTTTTTTGTTTAATAACGAGTTTATTGGAGTTTATTAGTTGTTAAACACCTTTACTGAAATTATAAGCTCTCAAACTTTCAACGCAGTAATGCTCTCTCACGATTTAAACTTATTTTGTTTGATTCTCTACCTTAAAGAAAGGTTTAAAAAAATTTTAGTCAAATTTTAATATGAAAAACAAGCTTACAAATTAATATATGTAATAACACATTTTTTTAAATTATAAAATTATGAAGCTTTTTTTTGCACATTCCGTATTTTTGTCATATGACGTTGCTTGTTTTTTGAGGGGTGAGAAAGCTGTGTCACAAATATTCTAGAGCAGACAAATAATGTTTCAAAAAAGATTCACCTTCCAAAATTGTTTAAATATCATTTTTATTCTTCAAGTAATTTTTAACCTTGTTCCTTTTGACAGATAAATTAAATTAAATTTTTCACTTGCGGATAAAAATGTCGCCAGAGTTTTTTTATAATTTGATGTTTTTTTCGATATGTGAAAAAAATTGCGGAGGAGCTTATGAATTTACTTAATAAAGTTAAAAGTTGGAGTTTTATGTAATAGAAAGTTAAAATTTAACTTCATTAAACTAAAATTTAACTTCATTAAACTAATTTTAACATCATTGAACTAAAATTTAACTTCATTAAACCAAAATTTAACTTCATTGAACTAAAATTTAACTTTATTAAACTAAAATTTAACTTCATTAAACTAAAATTTAACTTTAAATACATAATTTCCATTTTATCATATTCTAAATAACTCATACACAATAGAGCACTTTGATGCAATTCAATTATAATTAGACACTCTTTAAACTATTTTAAAATGCATTAATTAAATGTAGAACCTAATAAAGTTAATTTCTTTCTTTATAGGCGCCTAATTAAATAATATAGTATTTACTATTTCCTTTAATTATTTATTATTAGAAAATTTGAAAAATTTAAGAATGAATTAATAAATTTATAAAGTCTCTTCAAAGCTAACTTACTTTTATTTCTAGAGAAGGTTACTTTGATCATTGAAGCTTTGGCAAACGGAAGTTTTCAAAACCTGAGATGTAGTTTGACTTATAAACTAAACAAGTGTATACATCAAAATTTTCATAATAAACTTTTTTAAATTTAAATGTTTTTTTATTAAACAAAATAAAAAACAAAAATAAAAGGCTTCACCCATGAAGATCCAAGTCATAAAATCGTTTGAAAAAAATCTTTTACTTAACAAACACTAGATATTTTTAGATGTTTTACTTAACAAACACTAAATATTGTTATATATTTTACTTAACAAACACTAAATATTGTTATATATTTGATGTAAGTAACAAGTCTGAATTTTCTTTAGTTTGATAAACTTCTATATAAAAATTTATCTTTTTGAACTAATGTTTCATGCATTATTACAACTCGTACCGTAATATGCTTTCCGATTAGTTGTAACGTTATTATGAACTAAAATATTTCTTTCTAAATAAAAATGTTTTATTCTTATTTTACTTCACGGTATATGATACTTTTCAGATATTTGAAATATTTCACCTAAAAAACTTAACGCAAAACTTTTTCAAACAATTACTTATTAAATAAACTCAAATACTTAGTTAAACTAAATAATTAATTTTATTTCTCAAAAATTAATAAAAACCAATGTTTCCCAAGGTTGATGAGAGTTTATTATAGTCAAATAATTGCTGGCACATCCTGCAACCTTTGTATTTAAGCAGTAAAAGAATAACCGTCATTACAGCTTTTAAAGAGTTTTATAGTATAATAATAAAATATGTATAATAAATTTTTCCGCGAACTTTAATGAATAATTTCAAGGTTTATTCAAAATTACAAAGTATTCAAGTCATTAGAATTATAATGCTTTTCCTCGGGACGGAAACTTAAAATCGATGGCTTCTCTTCACCCTTTACAAAAAGTAATTTTAATTTCGTTTAGGGAGAAAAGTCTAGTGACTTCTATAAAAAAAATTATTTCCAAAATTTACATTTATTTGTTATCATTATTAAATATATTGATAAAAAATTACTTGGCACTGACTTAAAAGCTTTGAGCTGTTTAAATTAAACGAAAGCATTTAAATTAATTAATATTATTATTCTTCTTTATAAATTATTCTTCGCAATATATTCACATGTTTTATTGTCCGGTAAGCAGGCGGTCTCTTGAGTCTACTTTCAATCCCGCACTGGCGATAATTCTGATTGGAGGGTCAAGCCTGTCGAAGGACCTTTGACCGTGACGACTGGCCAATCGAAACTTTGATGGGCCTCGCACTGAGAGTAGTGCAGTGGAAGATGGAGTGGTAGTGAGTATCGTGTAAACTTCTTGTTCGTAAAAGAGGATGGTGAATGTATGAATAGTCTTGAAGCTCGTTTGGGTTTACGCCAGGTTAATAATATTCGTCATTTTATAGTTTTGTATGTGCGTATGCATTCATGGTGGAAGTCTTTCAAAATTTGCCAGCCAATTGGCTGATGGATGGAAAAAATTATCTGCTAACTGTAACTTTTATTGCTCCAAATTTGAGTGTTTTAAAAAACGTAATTTCACAGTTTTTATGAGTTAATTTGTATTATAAGTTACTGAAGCGGATAGGCGTTGGTGAGCAAATTTGTTGTTCGTCTCAAAGACGTTAACACAAACGAAATGTTAAATGATCACAAAAAAAACTTAAATATTTTATTTTTGAAACTGCAAAACAGTAAAAATGTTCACATAATTTTTCCCCATTTAAAATTCGTCTTTGGTTTCACTGGCTGACCAAGCGGATTTTGTTGTCAAATTTTTTAGCCCTTCACTCGCAAAATCCGAAAGACTGACGGGTTTTCGCCATGAATGGCCTATGCGTGCTTGGAACAACTTTTTGTGTGTATGAAATAATCTCATAATGCACTTAAACTTTTCAGTTTTAGGTCAATGGATGGATATTTTTCTTAATTTTAAACTGCTATAATTAATTTTGCATCTTTTCAAAGCGAATTTCTAGAAATAATGATTTTTAAAGTGCTCATCGGAAACTGGATAGCCTTAAAGATATGCAAACGTTTTTATTTTTCTTTGGAACATTAAAGATTTAAGGGCCAAGGAAACGGCCAGATTGGCATTTGCGTCTTTGCGTTGTCTTTTTCTTTTTTTTCTTAACATTTACGATCCAGTTAACGGCAGAAAATGGGCTTTTTAAGTGAAGCTAAAATAATTACCCAATTAATATTTTTCAGTTTTTTCAGTAATAATTATAAATAGATAGGCGTGGAGTGTCATTATGAACGATGTGCGGCATTCAACACGTTTTAAATCGCCAAACATCTGTATACAATTGTAATACTTTTACTGGAAAAGTGGGATTGGAAGTTAAATTTAAACTTGTGATTTTTTCCCATTTTTACTCTATCTTTTTAAGCAGATCTTATCTTTTTATCTCACCTTTCAAAGCCTAAAACATCTGCGAAGATAACGACACAAAACACTCATCTCTTCAGTCCAATTCTTTATGCTTTCGAAAAGCCCGATTTATTCTTTACCCAAGCTAAGTAGCGTAAAAAAAGTAGATAAGGGAAAAGTCTATGAAGAAGGACAATCCTTTTTAAGACAACTTTTTCAACGTCTTCAAAAACGTTCGTTGATTATTGTAAATCCCGCATGGATCATTGCCGTTTGCTGGAAAGTTGTATTTATGGTAACTCAAGGCAGCATCTCCCATGTCTATCTAGAGCTTTTCGTTCCTAAATAGCCTAATGATCTTTATTTCCTTGAAGGCTTTATTGGAGTTTATGAAAAAGTCTCACGCGATGATGTTTCTTAGGCTCGTGTGTAGTAGTGTCTTATGCAAACGTTTGTTTTGAGCTTCGTGTAACTTCTTTACGCTTTCTCGTTTTTCAGAAATTTTCCTTACACTCGCTTTCATATATTTCATTACATTCGTTCCATTTTTATACGATTTTTAATTTCTTAGTTTATTTGTTTAAATGTTAAATTTGTAAAATTTTCAACACTAACTTTAAAATTTTAGAGTCTATAAATTTTTGAGATCAAAGTTTTGTTTTTGATAAGGTTCACTGAAGCTGATCTGACAAAAGGGTAAATGGGAATTGAAAAAAATTTAATAACTTTGAAATTATATTTTTGAAATAGTGTTTTTTTCACTTGGTTTTGGAGCGAAAAAGTCGCAACGAGCTGAAAGGAACTTTGGTTCAGCATTGAAGATGGAAAAAAAGAATGCAAAGTGTTTAGACTTTTTAAGAATTTCTGTTTGATATTTTCATGAAAATAATCTATTTATTTGAATTGAGTTAATTTATTTCATTTATAAATATGTTGAGCTGAATATACCAAAAAATGGATTCAAAAGCATTTAAAATTCTTCAGAACAAGGCATTATGCAGTCACATTCTTCAATTAATTTTTATTTCCAAAAAAACTGCAATTTTTTCCAGTATTAATTTAACCTCTATTGTCACTTAATGAGATGCGTAAATTCATTATTTTTTAACATTTGCATAATGTATTTCCATTATTCCATGCGATGATATTTCAGAAATAACATTGTATGGAAGACAATTACGAATAGAATATTTCAGAGGAGGTTCTACCTCACCTGAGTGCCTTCAAAAAGGGTTCGAAAAACTAAATCAGAAAAATCTTTTTTTTGTTTTGAAAAAACTTACTGCCTCCTTTTTCCTAATACTGTAAATTCTCAGATATGTCGGAATTTTGATTAAAAACTAATTTCGAGGTTAATAGGGAGATCGAAAAAATGTTAAGTTTTTTCTTTTAAATAATTAATTTAAAAAATCGTTTTCTATAATTTATTAAGTAGTATATGTTCACAAAACATTTTGTCGTAAATATCTTATATTTAAATATTTTAAATATTTTGTCCCATTTATGAAAATAGAGTTATTTTTCAAATAATTAAACAAAACTCTGAATGGGTTAATTAAAATTCTTTGCTCATTAGTCTTGCTCTTCTAGGTCAAATTGAATTGGTCATATCATTATAAAAATTTGGTTGCGACTATTATTATTGCTTGCCATAACTACCACCATAAAAATTCTATTTTTAAAGTTCATGTTTAAACTTCATGGGCCCAAAAACCAATTATTTTTTACAAAATTTAGGTGTCTGAACATTATGGGTGTCCAAAAAATATGGTATTTTACGGTAATTAAATCATATACAGCTCCATTTTTATCCATATTTTGCTTTAATAATTAAAAACTTTTTTTCACATTTTTGCATCGCTTTTTTGAAATTAATATGATAAGTTTTTATAAATGTGCCCGGTAAGTTCATAAATTTTTTTCCAATTAGTGATTTCTCATAGATAAAAATTAATCTTAGTTTAATTTACAGTAAATGTTTTTATGGATAAAGAGAAATATGCCTATTTAAAAAGCATTTAAAATTATATTTTAAATAATTTATTTTTTTTATAAGTAATTTAAAATAAGTTTTTTTAAATTATTTATAGTTTACAACTGTTTTTGCTTACATTATTTTTTTAGTTATTGAACAAATCGAAGCTTGAAAAAAACTGATATCAATAAATATTCGAAAAGTATCAGTAGTTTTCCGCAACCATTCGGGGTTCGAATGTTTTATTTTTTGCAATAAACTTCACACTCAAGACCAGAAGTTTTCATCACGGAAACAAACTTTTCACTCCGTACTTGTTTTTTCTAACAGCTCTTAAGTTCTTCAATCCCTCTCAAATTGAAAATGAGCATGTTTGTGGGCTATTCAAAACTTGAGCCTCTGTGCTAAGAAAAATGTAAAACTTAATATTTTTTATTGTTTTAAAAATAAACTTGAAAAAAAGTTATTTTTAAAATTAGAGTTTGAGTTACTTTTCAAGAGTAACAAGATAAAGCGCTCGTAAACTAAGATTTCACGGAAATAAAAATAAAAACTTAATTAAAACTTTCTCACTTTGCTGAAGGTTTCTTAAAAAGTTTAAATTAGAATTTATTTATTGTTTTTAATGCTATAAATCAAGTTACGATAAAAAAAGAAAACAAACTTTCTATTAGATTTGTGCTTACAAATCCATTATCACAATGGCGGCTGGATATTCAGAATATCGTTGCAAAATTTTTAAACATCTTCTCTGGAACTTTGACAGCTTTTAAATGATCTTTCGTGATATGGCCTAAACTAAACTATCTTCTCATTGTGGTTGTAATTGTCCCAATGTTTCATAAAGATTTTTCGAAATAGATTTTATTCTGTCGAATTATTTCGTTTCAATTACTCCACACATTGTTAAGCCATGCATTGTCAGTGCAATACCTGCCTGTTCTCTGAGCTACTATTAGCGACGTCCGTAGGGAGTCATATACTCTCCCAGTTCATCCGAGCAAGGTAGAATGATGAGGGGATGCTGATAACCATCACATGCTATAGAAAATTGATGCTACAAAAATAAAAAAATTATAATGGAATTGTCATGAGTGTTCGAGAAGAGTGGATGGGAGAAAGTTTGATCAGAATAAATTGGATGGAAAAAATGAAAAAATGGTTAGTTGTTGAAGATTGCATGAGTGCACTAGTGTTGAGAGGTACAAGCGGCATTCCATTAAGAAAAGCCATTTGCAAATGTAGTTTTGGAGCTTGCTTGGGTTTTCGACAATAATTGTCATTGCTTTTTATTTTAAAACTTTTATTTATTTAACTATTGAAAAGTTTATTTTAAATTCTAACGATTAAACGAGACAAAGTTTTCGATAAATATGCTTTGATGAAGAAAACTTTAAGTTTATATAAAATACATTTTTTGTACTTTTTTCAAATTAAATATATTATATTAAATATATTCCAATGTTATTATATTTTTTCTTGAAGGCTTTAGTTTGACATTCAATAGTTCTGTTTGTCACCAAATCTTTCCTACCAATCCGTTGTCGCAGAGTTGAAGAAGTTTAGAAATACTTTTTCCCACCAAAGTATTTTTCACTTATATAAAAAAAAAATTTAATGAAATCATCACTCTAATCTTATCAAAGCTCGCTTTACAAACACGTTGATTCGTCTTGAAAAAGTTACTTAGACAACAATTTGTCCAAATTTGTTTCTTGACGACTAGGATTAATATGGCTGCATCTAAATCAATTTTTTTTAGATATATTTGTTTTCAATTCTTTTTGTGATTCAAACAAGCTTTTTATTCTAATTGAGAAAAAAAGTCGAATATTTAAAATCCTGTTTCAAATTCAATTGGGAGTCAATGACGCACCTGCATCTCGTTATGAGCATTGTGTGGAATAATAGAACTCCTTGCGTTTCTCTGCATTTTCAGTGTTTCTGATCTGAATTCTCATGCCATTTGAGCTTCAATCATTCAGATCATTTGTGCCTCTTCAATAGTAAAATTTAATTCTTCAGTTTTATTAACTAGTAGCTTATCTCCTTCAATTTTTTTAGAAACATGTTATCTTGAAAAAAGTTTTTCTTAAAATAAAAAAAAAATGTGGTTTTATTGTTGCCTTTCAGATAAAGCTTGATCATTTTTTAAATTGAACAATTTGAAAAATATTCAAGCTAATTATTCGATCAGAAGGCCATCAATCACCATATATCTGCCGTTTAAACACCCGCTCCACACACACCTGGAGAAGGTTGCACGCAAGTTCCAACAGGTAAAACAGAGGTTCTTCGCGGCTTTGAATGAAACAATTTACTGCTTTTCTTTTTCTAAATTATAGTCGCCATTCCTTTGTTGTATTGCATTTGGATCAATAAAAAATTCCCATAAATGCATCGGACGAAGTTAATGTAGAGGAAAAAAGGAAAAATCATATTTATTACGGAAAAAAATTATTTTTATAATCAGGTTTTTCATCCGTAAACTAACTTTGCATTGTGCCTTCGACCTTTTGAAAACATTGCTTTTGATATTTTGTTTTATTTAGTTAAATATAAATTTTAATAAACTTTTTATTGAATTATAAACTTGAAATAGTGTTTGCCAACGTGTTTCGAATACGTTAGAGAATATAATTTAAAAACGTTAAATTTTGTAACAATATTTTAAAAATTAAATTTCGTTCATTTTGATTAAAAACAAAGACAAAAGTTCAATTCAATGCAAATAAAACTATTAGAAAAAAAATATTTAAACAGAAGTTTCAATTGAAAATAACTTTATCGGACAATTTGATAGCACAGCCAGTATTTTTAAAGAATTGACCAAATTGAAATATTATTTTACAAATCGAGAATTTTAAAATATATTTTTGTGAAAGCTTTTAATCAAAAAGATCACATAGACAAACAAACGGAATTAATAGAAAAGTGATTCAATAGAAAGAATACATGACAAATACAATATTCGACGTTCCGAAAATAAGTTCGGAAGGCTTTACCTTGATCCTCAAACAATTAATCTAGAAAGGTTTTTCGAATTGAACCAGAGATCTCATCTACCTCTCGCAGAAGTACACAAAACCGCATTGATTCATTTTAGATAAAAATATAGTTACCGTTTATCTTAATCCCTTTAAAAGAACATCCGATATTATCCTATTTATATGGAATAACACCTGTAATAATATTTCAATAACCACAATTTATCTCTTCGGAAATATCCCAGGCAGTAATTGCGCATAAACGGGTCGTTTGCCTTCAACACGTAGAGGCATTCGTCTTAATTAACATGCACTGCCCCCTTCTCGACTTACTCCTTTAAGGCCTCAATTCAATTAATTATTAAATAAATTTTTCTCAATACTCTTTATTATTGATTAGGCTCTTTATTTCATTTTCATTTTAATTAGGTATTTTCTAATTTTATTGCGGTTCACATAAAAATCTTCGTCGCTCTTTGAACCATTTATTTAGAGTTTCGGAACAAAAATTTAGGAAAATATTGAGCAAAAATCAATTTACAATCTCGCTGGTTGCAGTTGAAGTTTAAAGAAATGAGAAGGAATGTGCATTTGGGAGATATAACGATGAATTCAATTCATCTATGAATTTATATATTCACGCTATTAACCTAATGGTTGAACTGCGTTAGAAAAACACTTCTTGTACGTTATTTCTTTCTTTTTTCTCTGAAAACGTAAATTCGTTCAACGTATTCTTTTTATTCTTCTTTAATTCCATTATGACAATAATCCAATCATACAAAGCCATAAATCTTACAAAAGAAAGACTATTTTTAACTTAAGTCTTTTCAGTCATCCTTGAAACCTCCTTCTCGATTCTTTCCTCAAATCCACTTTCCACTTTTAAATTTTTTCTTTAGCTTTTGGTTTTTCTACAACTTCTCTTCAAATCGATCAAACGCGTGTCTTCGTAAGACATTTTATCCGCACAAAGCACATGCATTAACTCCAAATAGCTTTCGACATCCTCCTAATTGTGTTCTACCAAAAGTGATCAAATAACTCCTAAAAATAACTTTATAAAAGAACAAGAAAGGCTTATGGGCAGAATGAGACTGACGTTAACCCAATTGTATGAGCATTTAAAGAAGCCAGCGGCGCACTAAACACACGGCAGTTTTCTCTAAATTCTTTATGACTGCTAGGCAATCCGTATTCTATATCCCTTATTTCCCCGAAATACAATAATTTAATTTTATATTAATATATTAATGAAAAAACAAGCACGGAGTTTTTTCTATATGTAGAAAAATCTTCGCTTTCAAGCAATTTCGATGATTCAAGTCTGAAATATTTCAAGGTATCTTTTTATAAAAACTAGAACTAGAAAAAAATACCGCAAAATAACTTATCGTTTCCAACAAACAGTCAGATCATAAGGTAAAAATATATAATTTATTCGCCTTTAATTTCACAGGCCTTGAGTTGTTTTTTAGGCGTCACCATCTTTTCTTAAAAATGCTCATGCCGATAAGATGTGTGGAAACCCAATCCTACGGCCTTAGCCGTGAGTCGTAACCACTCCGGTTTCCATTTCTCCTGAAATACCGCTAATAAAGGATACATCTTCAAAACGTTTCAAGGTGGGAACAATTAACGGTTCTACATTCAAGTCACTATTGCAACCATTAGCCTACTGGTTAGAGTCTTGTCAGGCCGTTGAGTCGTTAACCCTCGTAAATTACGCGCAAATGCAAAAAACGTTTAAACGGATTCGTCATTTGAAATCTCCGGGACTTTGTCATTGATTAATCGCTCTCTGAAACTATAATCACTGCCCGTCCTCGCAATTAATCGAATAAATCTCTCAATTAGACCCCAATGCATGCCGTCAACTCCACAAGATATATTACCCTAAATTATTTGGAAAGTTAGCTTTCCTCTTGGTTTGTGTTTGTTTGTGAGTTTTTGTGTATGAGCGTAAACGTGGTTGTGTGTTTTTATCATTTTTTAATGACTTTTCTTGGTGTATAAGAACGCTAAAGCAGGTGGGTGAGGTGCAAAGACGCAAGTGTTGATGGATCGGAGGGTGAGAAAAAAGGGAGAAAAGGGTAGACACAAAAAAAGTTAAAAAATGGCAAAATATTTAAAGACAGTAAAACTGTGGATTCTAAATTGGAACTGATTTGAGCAATTTAAGTGAGACAGATGTAAATTATTTCCTGCAAAAAATGCAAGAAGATAGCACTTTATAATTTATTTCTAGTGGTTGATCTTATGGAGAATCATGATAATGTGACTTATTTTATAAATTTTTAAAAACATTATTTACATGGTGACTAGGATTTATATTGGTATGAACGGGGAAAGCTGAAAAGATTTATTAGGCCCTTTATTTTAGCCACATATAATTTATTAAAAAAACATTTTATTTAAAAAAATGGAAATACTTATTTATAAGGTTGTTATAGTGAAAGTTTTGAACTAATCTTTGAAGAAAACATTGAGTTTTTATTAATATATGTTAGTGGAAAAATAGGTCGAGAAGTAAAAGAATTTATCTTGGAGAATGCAATAAAAGACATTGCAATGCATTACAATTTTAAACCAATCGAAATGCAAAAAAGAGCCGGTTAGCGAAATCCAATAAATTTTCAAAAGTCCACTTCTTTAAACAAAGCTTCACTCTTGGACACCAGGATTAAACAAACAAGATTAAATTCTGCGTCAGTTATTTATTACACTTACAAATTTAATTGTTTTTTACCAATTCTAGTTAAATACATTTACAAAATAACAATTTAAGCTTGACATTTTCAAAACGCAAACATTCAGAATTTGAAGCAGAGAAAAAAGTCACGTAGAGTAAAACCCCCACTAAAGCAAGGAAACAAGAAGTCAATCAAAAAATGTATAAAACACACTTTACAGACTTCTCAAAATAAATAAAAATAAAGTTTTAAGCTCGTTATATACGATTCAGAATTTCAAGCAGCTTAAAGCTTTCATTTTCCAGTTCTATCTTTTTAAGAAGCATTCTTCATCAATACTCTTGCATCTCCAATAAACTCTTCATAATGACTTTCTGAAAGTTTTAAACCACTTTCGTTATGGCAAAACGTTTTTTAAACAAAACTTCATTTAGTTTTTTTTACTTTTCTCAGCTATCTTTTTCTTAAACTTTATTTTTTACTTATCTTTTTCAGAAACCTTTTTCCTACCCGTTTTGGCTCTTAGCGACTGACTTAACTTAAGTTTTAAATCTATTATCCTGAATATCTTCTTCAATAAAAAGTTCATCTCGAAAAAATTTAATTTGAAAAAAAGAGTGCTTGAAAGAGTTACATTTCAAAAGTTTCAAATCTATTTTTTGATCTTTTTATAAAGAAGCCACTTCTATTTTCTTGAGCTTTAAAATTAGTAAGTATTTACTATATATTGTGGCTATGAAGGTTTTGTCAGTCAGTCTATAACGTAATCTGTAAATCAGAACTACTGTGCATTTCCACACAAAAACATTTTGGTTTACCCTTTTTTTCTTCGCTAACTTCTATTTATGAACAGTTCGTAGATTTGGGGATTTCTTGATTTCAAATCCCTTTCATAATCAATACTATTTTATCACCTATTTTATAAAAAGGTGTGCATGATAATAAAACTAGCTAGTCATGTATGCTAATTGTGAATTTGGAATGCAAACTTTATAAAACACAATAGAGGCGGGTTGAAAGAACATTTTTCAGTTATTTAAAAATCTATATACAAACTTAAATTTTCAAATCAAATTGTATGAAATAAAAATAAAAAACTATTTAAACAAAGCGAGATTAACAAATTCAAAAACTCTTACATTCTTTAATACATTCAAATAAAAACCACAAAATCCTCATTAAACACCCTCTCTTCTCCTCCAGTGTGCGTCCAGTTGTTGCCGCTGTCGAGCGCGACGGACAGCAAGGAAGTCGGCAAGGGTAGAATGCCGTACGAGGAAGGACTTGAGGACTCGTACTACCCCAAGAGGTCTTTTTAATTATTTTTTGTATTTTTCTTTCACTTTAAAAGTAAAGCATTGTGTTTTTAAATTTAGTTTTTTTTATTCGGTATTTTATATTTTTTAGTTTTATTATTTTGTTATTATGTTTTTTTTCACGTATCCTAGAGTTTCCGGAAACCTTGAACTAGTTTTTTAAACTATTTTAATGTAAAAAGCAGAATAAAAACTTGATAGTTATTTTCATTTACTTATAATCAAGATGGATTCTCTGATTTCAATTTTCACGCTATTCTCGGAAATTCCAATACTTTTTCATTAAACTTCTTTTGATCATAGCCCAGGTAAGTGAGCCACGTAAAATATAAAAAAGAAAACCAACATAATAGGAAAAAAATAAGATAAATAATATAATTTGTAAATTTAATAATAATTTATATTAAAACAACTTTTATAAACTGTGTTGAGTTTTGAACTCTTCAAGTAAACTTTACTAAAACTTTTTAAACTTTAGCAGTTGAGACACACAAGTTAAACATTCCAAATTGATGTTTCCGCCTGTAAATCTTATTCCCATCTTCACTTCCGTCAAATAAATTCCCACAACCTTCATAAAAGTCAATATTGAATAATCTGATCGTTTATTAACTTTTATATTTCTTTTTCTACCCACCCAACTACCTAGCTGTTCGCTTACCTATACCATACCGGCTATACTTATATTCTTTTTCCCATTTATCTAGCTAAATTCCATCCATCTAGGCATCCATCAAAGTAGGCATTTACCCATTTAATCATCGTTTTATCCTCTTAACTGCAATCTTCAATCACACGGTTTCCTTCCTTCAAGTCATTAAGAAAAGCTTGACGTTTGAGACTAATTTTTATGAATCACCAGTTAAAAACATATTTATGAAGCACATAAATTATTTTAAACTTTAAAATGTTATTCTTAATCGAAAACTTAAAGAATTTAAACTTTTTAATATTTAATAAAATTTCTTCCATACTTTTTAAAGCATGAATGCTTAATATGATATAATGCCTGATGACATATCAAGTTCCTCTTATAATCACCTTTAAGAAAAAGACACGCAAACTAAGGGGTTTTCTGCTTATGCGTTTCTTATGATGTGGTCGAAAAACCAAATTTTTCGTGAAGAATATTAAATTTACGCTCGTAACTTTGAAATTAAATGTTGAAAACTATAAAAATAATAGTTATTAATCTTTTCAAAAACGGAAAAGTTTTCCATAACCGGTCAGGTATCAGAGTACGATTACAAATTTTGTTTGTAATTTCGTTTATGGGGCTTAAGTTTCTCTTGGTGGTGCCCATTTCTTCTCCAAGAAATGTAGGCTTCTGGGTGTTTGGGAATCTAACCCATGAACTATGGGTGTAAGCCGTGAGTTGTTAACCACTCGGCCACTCGTGCACCTAAATCTTCAACTTTTTACAACCTTATCTCAAATTTACAATCCCAATGACCTTGTGTTAACAACCACCCCACCATACCACCAAGGTCCATGTCGAAGTTGAGACTGGGCAAAAGATTCAGACCCTACTACTACAACGACGAGGAATTGATGGAGGATGACGACAGAGCCATGTACCGCATGAGTCGCTCCATGAATAAGCTGAGGCTCGGGAAGAAGTGAAAATCTCCAGGCTATCAGCTACAAGATTTAATGATTCACCTAGTTTTAGAGATTTCTTGAATAAAAACATTGACAATTATATCATAAATGAATTGTTAATCGTTCTAAAAACTTGAAAGTTTAGCTTTGATGAGCATTTTTATATAAGTAAAAACCTTTTTCTTCAATCTCATTAGAATCTTGAGATTTAAAAACTCGATAGTTCTTGTTTGGAATAAATTTCAAAAAATTTAATTTCTTTTAACATTCTAAAAACTAAAAAACGGTTATTTTAATATTTTTAATAAACTAAAGATCTGAAAGTAGCGAAGTGAATCAAAATATGAAACTTAGATGAAAAAGGTAATTTAAAATATGGAAATCTAAAAAGTTGAGTTTTTTGTTTCTCAGACAACGATAAAAATCTGAAATTTTATTTTTATGCAAGAAGATTTAAACTTTAACCGAGTAAATTAGCATCTTTAAATTTTTTTGCAATAAGGTTGATTGAGAGCATATCTAAATGATTAAACTAGCTTTTCATTTTTGGAAATAGTTATTTTGCCTAATTTTTATCCAAATTTGAGACAAAAACTTGTATTCTATTTATTAAGAACAAAATCAGTTCGTCTAGCCAAAGTAAAGTAATAGTGTTTTCTGATGACTACGTGTAGAAAGAGTCTCCAAGCCATCAGTCGCTAGGGGATATGGTTAGGTAAAAGCCTACAAGCGCCAAAAGTGAGGCGCAGGCTCTCTAAGCTGGAATTCGTAATGATTACGACGCAATCGAATGTGGCAGTTGGTGATAGATTGAAATGTTTAGCTGGAGAAGATAGCCAGCACGTGTAAATGGGAAGAAATTCTGGCAAAGCAACCAGATGAACCGACGCGAACATAAAAAACACAATCCGATTAAAACATGAAATTAAAAACAGTAAAACAAACGTTTATACACATTTACGTAACTATTCTACACGCGATCTAATCTAAAATGCGCACTTTAATATAATTTTAATGTCTGAAAATGATTTTTACATCTTACACAAATGACCTTTGAAACGCATAATACTTCAAGGAGACACTGAGTGGTCAAAAACAAAAGCTGTGAGAGAAACAAGTTTACAAATCTCAAAAGTTGTCAACTTTATACTAGAATTTTAATGCATGAATAATTTAATTCTTGATAGGTTTAATATCTGTTTATTTGATTAATCGGAAGTTTTAAATTCTAAAATGATCAACTAGTGCGTAAAAATATAAATTAATTCCCTGATCCAACATAAAACCACGTGAAGAATACTAGAAGTTAAAGGGAAAAGCCCGGAAATATTCTATATGTTTTTCAAAATTTAATTTTAAAAGGATTTAAAGAGATTTGAACTTTCTAAGGGTTGGCTGCTCTTGAATATTGAATAACTTGAATATATCTTATTAAAGTTAAATATAATAAAATTAATACTTAAAACTTTAAAAAAATATATTGAGAAATATAATTCATGCCATTTATGCTACGTTATAATACGCTGTATAGAACTAAACATCATCAAATCTCAAATTATTCGCTAAACCACTCTCTTCACAATTACATAACATGTTTGAGTAGACATTTATCGCTTTTTCCGTCTTGAAACAATATTGAGTCCAACATTGAAGATAGACTAATACATTGTACAAGATGTTGAAACAATTATTGTAAAGTAAAAAATACTAGCAAATCATAACGCTGTGAACTGGCAGTTAAAATAACGTTTTTTCTCTTCGATGGAATAGAGTCATAGATGAAAAAAACGACACTAAACAACGAGTAGTCGTGAATGTGTTTGGAAAGTTTTTTTAATTTTAATGGTCGAGAAGGTGGTGTACTACAGCCAAAAAGGTGGTGTACTATGGCCAAAAAGGTGGTGTACTACAGCCAAAAAGGTGGTGTACTACAGCCAAAAAGGTGGTGTACTACAGCCAAAAAGGTGGTGGGAAAAGTGGTTGGACAGATGTCGAAGTGGTGGAGAGTTGTTTGGAAGAGCTTCCTACATTTGAAGATGTTGATGCCTTGACTCATCGGATGTTGATGATGTTGATGATGATAATGATGGTGGTGATGATGATGTTGATAATGATGGTGATGATGTTGATAATGATGGTGGTAATGATGATGTTAATGATAATGCTTATGATGATGATGTTGATAGTGATGATGTTGAAAGGGATGATAGAGTCAAACAAAAGAACGTTCAAGTTTAGTAGAAGACTGCTATAGTTAATTGCAAAAAAATAAAGGCATGATGATGATAATGATTTTGTAACCAATAAACAATATTCCTCAGCAGTGAGATAAATTTATCCATTATCCTTTTTTACATTTAATATATTAAACACATTTGAATTTAAATTCTACTTTTTGTGATCTTTCTTAGCACGAGTTGAATCTGAAAGTTTATTTTAATTTTCGTCAAAATTTTTATCACTAGAATCATCATCATCATCACCATCAACACGATCATCATCCTCATCATCATCATCTTCACCACTACCACTATCATCATCATCTTCATCATCATCATCATCATCTGAGTAAACTTATATGGATTAATTGGCAGAGCTCTAGCCACCATTCACCCACTTTAAGAAGCGTGGAAAAACCAAGGAGAAAATAATTTCACGATAAAACATTTAAAACCAAAAGAAAGCACAAAAAAGGAAAAAATAAAAGTGATAAACCAAGATTTTGAAAAGGAAAGCAAGAGTCTGAGGCTAGACAAGAAGACACAAGTTTCCCCAAAAAACCCAAGGCTACTTTCCCTACTGCATAGAATCGCAGTGAACTTTAATTAGTTTAATTTAATATGCGATATCGTGTTTAATTAGGAAGATGATTATCACTCAATAGATCTGAACCATCCTTTCATCTTGCTAAGCTGAATTATGATTTAAGTTAATTAATTGATTAAGTGATTGATTAATCAATTGATTGATTGTTTGGTGATTATTTAATTGAGAGCCTTCACGAGCAGTCACCTCACACCTCGCTACCAGCACTACTGAGACTTGATTCGGCTGCACTGACCACAGGCAGTCTTCTGAACGATCGGCTCCAACCATCTAGTTGCTCTGAATCTGTCATTCTATCGAGGGTGTGAGTGACATAGGGATTGTTGCTGTTGTGGTTGTTGCTGTTGAAAGTGATGTTCTGGTTGTTGTTGTTGTTATTGAAATTACTGTTGTTGTTGTTGTTTTTTTTACTGTGGCTGGTGTTGTTTTTGTAGATGTTGTTGTTGTAGTGGCTGTTCATATTATCAGAGTTGTTGTTGTGGAGGTTGTTGTCATTTTTACTTTGGCTACTGTAGTTTGTATTGTTGTTGTTGTTGTTGAAGTAATCTACGTTATGGTTGTTATAGTTGTTGAGAGGGTTTGTGTCATTGTTGTTGTTGTTGTAGTAGCAGTTGTTGTGGTTGTTGAAGGAAGTTTGTTGCAGTGGAAAATCATTGCCACAAAATGATGACAATCTATCGCAACTGCCGTCCAGGGTATCATCATCATCACCATCATCATCATCATCTTCTTCTTCTTCATCGTCAGAGTTATAAAACACTTCGGTATTCCATTCATGGTTGTTGTTGAGATTGTTGAAGTTGTTGTTGAGATTGTTGAAGTTGCTGTGGTTGTTGAAGCTTTGGTTGTCATTAATGTTAAGGCTGTTGTTGCTAAAGTTGTTGTTATTAAGGTTGTTGTTGTGGACATTATTGCTATTACTACTACAACCATAGTTGTTGTTGGGATTGTTGAGGGATGATGAATTGGAGAGACGAGGCAGCGAGAGGCACTTGTGCAGACTGCTGCTGTTGTTGTGGTTGTGATGCAGCGCCTTCTCCAGTCGTTCAGCCATCGCAGCCAAATCTTCAACCACGTCACGAAGCATCATCAATTAAGTTATTAATCTTACGCCACTGATATGCATTCATTTGTTTATAGTTTATTTACACCACTAATACATGATTAACATCTCTATCTCTCTGTAATCCCTACACTATCATCATCTCTACTCAATTTTCATCACCCCCTCTGTAACCCCCCCCCCCCCCATACAACCACGACCACTACCATTCCACCATCTCTTAACCTTCCGTCATAACACGCATCGCTCAGAGTGGGTCACTAGCACTAAGTAAAGAACTAAAACCAAGAAATGAAATAATCATTAAACTAAATGATAGACGAACTCATTGACAAACTAAATGAAAAAAACTAAAAATGAACTAGAACTGAGTGAACCTCGTACTTAACGTAACCGAGAAACTACGTGAAAAGTGAAATAGGTATTTTTATTATTATAATAACAATTATTTTTATAATAAGAATAACAATATTAATAATAATATCAATAATAATTATAATTTCCTACAACTAACACAAGCAACACAAGGCACTCACCAACTTCCGTCGACATGGGAATACTGCAAGTGCTGCTGTTACCCACCAATGGCGTGTTAGGGTTAGGGTTAGGACCGCCCCCTGCCTCTCGACCAATCACCATCGAGCAACTCTGGTGCATGTGAGGGTACTGTGGTGTGACTGGCTGATGAGTTGCTATTCCCTAATTATTATTGGTCTGATGAATTCCTATACCCTATTTTCTATTTCCTATTCCTTACTTTCTATTGGTCTACCGTTAAGGTATGTTGTATTTAATAAGTTAGTGAGATGTATAGCTAGTGACTTGAGCTATGGAAAGATTAACGATATATAACATGGTGGTTTTTCAGATAAAATGCATTTAAAGTCGCTTAAATTATTATTCTATTATTTGATATTTTATAATAGTTTAATAAATTAATAATTTTTAATAATATTCATTTATTTTATTTTTGGATTCCTTCGTCTACTTCTCTTCCTAACCACTCAAGCATGCCCCCACCACACCTCCCCCACATACATCTACACATTTAACCACCACCACCACCAACGCATCCAACCTTGTTTGTGTCAAGGTTAGAGCTTTGATGATGATGTTGTTGTTGCTGATGTTGTATGTTAATGTGTTGTTGTTGTTGTTCATGTTGTATGCTGATGTGTTGTTGTTGTAGCTGTTGACTTAAACTCTGTCGGTTTTTCATAGATTGGTGTTGTGTGTGTTGTTTGGACGAATGTCGTTGTTGAACAGAGTGTTGTTGTTGCTGTTGATGATGATGTTGTTGTTTGGATGATGGTGGTGGAGGTTGTTGTTGTTGTAGAGAAGTGGCCAGATTAGCTAGTTGGTTCATGTTGACGTATCCAGTGGGAGGAAATGCTGGTTGAGCGATGATGAAACAAAGTTAACAAAACACGCTTTTATTTAACACAGAAAAGACCAGCTAAGACTTTCACTTTCGTTATCACACACATAAAACCCAAGTACCCCCTTCCATTTCTCAAACACACCCCCCCCACCCTACCACACTCGCTCAATACAACCTGTTTCCTCCCCCATTAATCCCCCTTTTCACCGCCCTCCCACACACAATCCCTCCCCTCCCCAAACACAAACACAAACACACGCACACACAAACACACAAACAAACACGCACACACACACACACACACACACAAACACACACACACACACACACACACACAAAAACACACACACACACACACACACATAAACACACACACACACACACACACACACACACACACACACACACACACACACACACACACACACACACACACACACACACACACACACACACACACACACACACACACCATAGTCAGGGACAGTGGGGGTGGCTACTGCGAGGGCCTTGATGGAAGTGGTGGAGGTGAGTCTGGGACGCGCGTAAATGTCAGCGACCCTCTGGTCAGCCTGCATTGGTGGTTGAGTGGGTAAGTGGGCGGGTGCTCAAGTGTTTAGTGACTCTTGATGTTGACTCAAAGGTACTGAGTTCAACTCCAAGCGATGTCTCAGTATCCCATATGCGTGAATTAAAATGTAATGAATGAGTGAGACACGACAGCGATGCAATGACCGAAGGGTTACGATCTCACTCGTGTGCGTGTTTTGTTTGTGCATCTTCACGTCCTCTTTGGCATAAAGAGCTCAACTCAACGCCAACATTATTTGATCGTTATTGTTAATGAAGAATTAATTATTCAAATGGAATATACGTTTCGATAGCATCAACCATGTGACTATTCCTTATCGAACACAACAAAACACCGATGAACAAAAAATAATTAGGTTTTTTTATTTTCCGAAAATATAGGTATTTTTTCAACTAATTCCAAAGAAAACTAAATTGATGAATATTAAAGTTCTTTGCTTATTAATCTTTCACATCACAACACCGTTGCTATATAACACATCTGAAATAGGCTTTCATAGTGTATAACATGTCAATTTTAATAACCTGTCGTCTCTTGATACAGGGGACCGCGTAGAGGCTGTTGTGGTCGCTAGAGGTGCTCGTGTGGCCGTAAATGTTTTCCTGGAAGCTGGTGTTGTGCTTGAGGGATCTGTGTTGGCGTCGGTGATGGGTGGGTGCAGGGAGGATGATAATGGAGACAACTAGGGCTAAGGTTTGATTATAAAAGCGTTGAGAATGAACGTTGCTTTATTTAATAAAAGTATGACACTACCCAAAACCACACACTACCTCACAACTCCAAAACACCACAACACACCTACACCAGCACCCCATCTCACAACTGCAAACACCCTACCACAACCCCCCAACAAAACACCCCAACAAAACACCCTAACACGACACCACACCACACCACAACACCTCACCACAACACCCCACCACAACGCCCCGCCTTAACACTACACCACAACACCCCGCAAAACCAACCCCCAAAACGCAACAACACAACCACAACCCACAACACCCCAGAATCCCAGCACCCCTCAAGACAACTTAACCATCACAACCACGTCATTCCTCCCACTTCACCACAACAACCCAGTCGCAAAAGCCCACCACAAGCACAACGCACCTATACGGGTCGCCGGGCAACACGAAGGTGTCACAAGCGATAGAGGGTCTATGCAGGGGTCTTTCGGACGAGATGGTGTGGGGTCTGTATGCACCTTCAGTGTGGCTTTTGATGCCTTGGGGGGTTCTTGCGCGTAGAAGAGATAAGTGTTGATCGGTGGACTGTTGTGCGGTGATGGTTGGGGTAGTTGCGGTTGTTGGGGTGATATATTGTAGTGGTTGTTTGCTTGATGTGATGGTGTGTTGCAGTGATGGTGTTTGTTGATGGTTTGGTTTGATGATATGCTATGATGAGAGTTATTTGAAATAAGGCTGCCGACTCTACAGTGTAGAAAACATTGATGAAAAGATTGTAGAAATCCATTGCATGCAGAGGTACCAATGAAAAATGTATAAACAAACGTCCTAGAAAACTCAAGACACACCTCGACGACCCTACCCTCCTCAATGTCATCATCGGTGGAAGTGTGACTGGTGAGCGGTTGAGAGGCGAGTGAATGGCTGCTGGAGAGGGTTGAGTCGGTGCTCGCATCGGAGGGTGGCGGGCTGTGGCTCGATCGTTGTGGTTGGTGCTGGTGCTGGTGGTGGTGGTGGTGCTGAGTGGGTGAGCTTTCTGGCGGCAGTGGAGGGGTTTCGTTCGGTGGTGGAAGAACCTGTGAGATGATGAGAGGGAAAAGATTGATGATGGTGGTAGTGATGATGGTGGTAGTGGTGATGGTGGTAGTGATGATGGTGGTAGTGGTGATGGTGGTAGTGATGATGGTGGTAGTGATGATGGTGGTAGTGATGATGGTGGTAGTGATGATGGTGGTAGTGATGATGGTGGTAGTGATGATGGTGGTAGTGATGATGGTGGTAGTGATGATGGTGGTAGTGATGATGGTGGAAGTGATGACGGTGGTAGTGATGACGGTGGTAGTGATGATGGTGGTAGTGATGATGGTGGTAGTGATGATGGTGGTAGTGATGATGGTGGTAGTGATGATGGTGGTAGTGATGATGGTGGTAGTGATGATGGTGGTAGTGATGATGGTGGTAGTAATGATGGTGGTAGTGATGATGGTGGTAGTGATGATGGTGGTAGTGATGATGGTGGTAGTGATGATGGTGGTAGTGATGATGGTGGTAGTGATGATGGTGGTAGTGATGATGGTGGTAGTGATGATGGTGGTAGTGATGATGGTGGTAGTGATGATGGTGGTAGTGATGATGGTGGTAGTGATGATGGTGGTAGTGATGATGGTGGTAGTGATGATGGTGGTAGTGATGATGGTGGTAGTGATGATGGTGGTAGTGATGATGGTGGTAGTGATGATGGTGGTAGTGATGATGGTGGTAGTGATGATGGTGGTAGTGATGATGGTGGTAGTGATGATGGTGGTAGTGATGATGGTGGTAGTGATGATGGTGGTAGTGATGATGGTGGTAGTGATGATGGTGGTAGTGATGATGGTGGTAGTAATGATGGTGGTAGTGATGATGGTGGTAGTGATGATGGTGGTAGTGATGATGGTGGTAGTGATGATGGTGGTAGTGATGATGGTGGTAGTGATGATGGTGGTAGTGATGATGGTGGTAGTGATGATGGTGGTAGTGATGATGGTGGTAGTGATGATGGTGGTAGTGATGATGGTGGTAGTAATGATGGTGGTAGTGATGATGGTGGTAGTGATGATGGTGGTAGTGATGATGGTGGTAGTGATGATGGTGGTAGTGATGATGGTGGTAGTGATGATGGTGGTAGTGATGATGGTGGTAGTAATGATGGTGGTAGTGATGATGGTGGTAGTGATGATGGTGGTAGTGATGGTGGTGGTAGTGATGATGGTGGTAGTGATGATGGTGGTAGTGATGATGGTGGTAGTGATGATGGTGGTAGTGATGATGGTGGTAGTGAAGATGGTGGTAGTGATGATGGTGGTAGTGATGATGGTGGTAGTGATGATGGTGGTAGTGATGATGGTGGCAGTGATGATGGTTTTTAATGCAGTGTTGAATTAGTTTTAGTCAGTTTTGATAATTAAATTCAGTAATTTTTTTATTTATTCTTTACTGATCACAGCCTGGCAGACGCATGCCATGGTAAAAAAAATACCTTAAAAAATAAATATAAATATACCAAACACATACAGCATCGTATCAAACTTTATTTTAAAAAAACACCGCGAAAAATATTCTCGTACGTGATTGGTCGACTCGAAGACATTGCGACCAATGGCGTGAGAGATGGCTTGGCACGTGGACGGATGCATGCAATCTGATTCGTCAGAGAGGAGGCACAGGCTCTGCACTATGTCTTGAATGTGCACCATTTCGCCCAGTAGAGAGACCTGATGGTCCTGATGATGATGGTGATGATGATGATGACGGTGTGGTAGTGATGATGGTGAAGATGATGGTGGTGATAGTGATAACGAATTCCTTCTTCAATTCATGTCATCCTATTCACTCTTCAATCCATTCAAGCACAAACCATTCACTCATTGGAATATTCATCCCTCCACTCATCAATTGATTGATTGATTCATTGATTGATTGATTGATTAATTAATTGATTAATTGATTAATTGACAATCCAAACAAACAAACACTCACCATCACCGGTTTGAGACAAGACACAAAATGACACAGCTTGGAACTGCGAAAGTAATGATGAAGATGAAAGAGTAGAAAATGATGATGACGATGATGAAGATGATGACGATGATGATGATGATGAAGATGATGATGATGATACTTATAAATATGATGATGAGCATGATGATAATAATCATGAAGATACTGATAATATTGATCAAAGAAATAAAACACCCCCCCACTAATCCCACACACACACACACAAATACACACACACACACACAAACACACACACACACACAAAAACACACACACACACACAAACACACCGTTCATGCACTAGTAGTGAGGTAGTGGCTTCACTTTGTACCCGATGAAGCCCCTTGAGACGTTCATTCACGCCCTCGATCACCCCTTCGGCCGCCCCCTCCTTCGCCCCTTTGCTGCCTGCTAAGCGGCCGATGGGGGGGGGGGGATTTGTGGAGATATTTGAGTTTGAGCGGGAGTGGGTTGATTTGAGAGAGTAAGAGACGTTAAACACTGATTTTAGTATAATTAATTAATTAATTAATTAATAATTATCAATTTAATTTAATTTGACGACACCTTTCTTGATCCTCTTCAGTTCCTTCTCAGCTTCCGCCTTGCTTCGCTTGAATTCTTGCTGCGCCTTTTTGCTCTCTTTAATGTCGTTATGTCAAGGTGAGCACAAATAAATGGCATTCTAGTGTTATTGAACTATAAATGATAATTCTGTCGACATACTTATTCATTTCACCTCCATCACCACTTTTACATTCATTCATCGATACACACACATCCTTCCATCTTGATTTACTATGCTATTTTTTTCCATCACGATCCACCATCAAACACCGACCACCTACTTCACCCACCCTTTCCTTCCATCCTTCCACCATTTCCTTCCCATTATCCGTCCAAAATCTCCACCCCATGCCACCGCCACCGCAGGAACCTCTGGCATGCTCCTTCTCCAGTACACTGGCGTTCTTCTTCCACTCTTCCATCCGCTCCAGCAGTGGAACTATCAGGTTCGCCATCAGCGAGCTGTAGATCGATTTTTATGAGTTTTATGGAACTATGATTTTAAATATTATGTTGATATATTGATGAGAAATCAAATTTCATATAGAAATAAAGCTGAAATATTGTATGAAAATACGCTGGAGTATTGTGGAATCATAATTCATAGAGTTACAATAACTTAAGTTGTCTTTAACACCATGATTTACTTCGAAAGTATCATTAAAATAGACTTTATACAAATTTAAAGTGGTATAAGCCCGTGGGGCTTCAAGACCTCAAGTCTCTCTCTCTCGTTGTGTGTGTGTGTGTGTGTGTGTGTGTATGTGTGTGTGTGTGTGTGTGTTTGTGCGTGTTTGTGCATGTTTGTGTGCGTCCTACTAGGTCAAGACCACTTGGGACACACTGGTTATTGCATTGTTTGTGAATTGCTTCCTGGCCTAGAGGGGTGGTTAGCTCTAATGGAAGGAAGTTGAAACTATTGCTATTGGAATTATTTTTATTATTAATATTATAGTTTAGTTTCTTCTTATTATTATTGGTATTATTTTTATTCTAATTTATTATTATTATTATTATTGGTATTAGTAATAGTATTATAAGCTATTTGTATTAATATTGTCATTACTCTTATCATAATTATAGCCGATAATTACATCATTTTCATTAAACGACACAAATAAAGACGATGACGATAATACTGTATAACTAAAAAAACGTTGAAACTCTTAGGCGCGTAGAATTATCTTAGAATTTGTATTTCTTCTACTAAA
>OX030961.1:4329419-4339419 GCA_943735955.1 Piscicola geometra
CGTGATTAGAAGAACCCACTTTAGGGTGTTGTACAGCCTGGTGCCCTTTCTGGCAAAGTCTTCCCATAAAGGAATGCCACTCTGCATTGTAGATACATGAGAAATCATGTTTTAAATGTTTTTATTTATTAATTAATTTATAATATTTGTATAGATATAAATTCAAAAATTTATAGTTAATAATTTATGAAATTGTTTCCAAGCTCATTTTTTTACTTTAATGTATTTTTAAGCTAATGAATTAATCTTAGACTTAGATTCTTAGTTCAACTACCTGTTATTAATAGAATTTAGGTTGTAAAGACATGGTATTTTACATTAAGTATAGTTAAGTAAATAATGATAAAACCTCAAAGCAAAATTATATATCCAATTAATCAAAATTTTGTTTTGAAAAAAACTAATGTTTTCAAGTAAAATTCCCCAGTTTGAGTTTTAAATACGCATTTGAACATAAAAAAACTGAATTAAAGTTTGAATGGAAAAAAATTAAAATTTTACAGCTATGAAATGCATTTTATTTTGCTTACTTTTATGTCACTGATTATGAGTTGAAAAAGGTTTTCCATCAGCCATGTTTCCTTCTCCATTCTAGTATCCATTTTTACGGAGCCACTTTCCAGCATTGCCAGTGCATGTATTTTGAATTAATTATTTAAAAGATCAACCTTGAACCCAAAACTAGAGTGGAGTTAAGCGTCTGATTTATATATATATAATATTTATTGTAATTTTTATTCAATTTTTCAGTTTTATTTATAAGTTATTTGAAATTAATAATTTTATTTTCAAAAGATTTTTTTAATTTAG
This sequence comes from Piscicola geometra, assembly GCA_943735955.1. NCBI lineage: Eukaryota > Metazoa > Annelida > Clitellata > Hirudinida > Piscicolidae > Piscicola > Piscicola geometra. The sequence goes on from OX030961.1 coordinate 4,330,230, forward strand.
TGTTCCAAGTTTTAATTCGTAATTTCTAAGTTATAACATCTTTTTATATGCTTTTATTACCCAAAAATACATTCACTACATGATGCAAATCCATTGTTATATATCATAACCATAATTTTATAAGCTATTGTACGCTAAAAGATTATTGTTAGGTAATAAATGCTCTGTATAAATCTTTCTTTTCATTGTTTTTACTTTTTGTTTTTTTCAGTTTATAACAGTTTATAGCCGATGTGGTTTTTAAATTTATGTTAAAACAGAAAAGTAAAAATTTGTTTTTAAATAATGGAGAAAAGAGACAATGAAGTTGCTTCCAGCAGAAAGGAATTTGTGGTTGGTGAAGCAGGAAAAGGTCAGTACAAACTTTCCAAGAAAATCGGCAGTGGATCATTTGGTGATATCTATCTCGGCATTGATGTTCTAAGCTCTCAGAAGGTGGCTGTGAAGCTCGAATCTTGCAAGGCACTTCACCAACAACTGCTTTTCGAGAGCAAGTTGTACCGCATCTTGCGTGGTGGCAAAGGCATTCCAGGGGTGTGTTGGTACGGCCAAACGGGAAGCTTCAATGCCATGGTGATGGATCTGTTGGGACCAAGTCTGGAGGATTTGTTTGCGTTCAACGATAGACGATTCACGATGAAAACAGTGCTGATGCTGGCAGACCAGATGCTGAAGGTGATCGAGTTTGTGCACAGCAAGAACTTTATTCACCGTGACATCAAGCCTGACAACTTCGTCATGGGCATCGGAGGCAATAGCTACAAAGTGTACTTGATTGACTTTGGCCTTGCAAAGAGGTACCGCGATTCCCTCCATAATCATGTTCGTTACCGTGAAGACAGAAACCTCACTGGCACTGCACGTTATGCCAGCATCAACGCTCACCTGGGCATTGAGCAGTCTCGCAGGGACGACCTTGAGTCGCTCGGACATGTCCTTGTCTACTTTGTCAAGGGATGTCTTCCATGGCAGGGCATCAAGGCGAAGACGAAAAAGCAGAAGTATAGCAGGATCAGCGAAAAGAAAATGTCCACACCCGTTGAGGTGCTGTGCCACTTACTACCTGTTGAGTTTGTCAAATATCTCAACTACTGTCGCAACCTGCGCTTTGACGAAACACCCAACTACACCTTCCTGAGAAACCTTTTTGTGATCGTCTTCCGCACTTTTAACTACAAATGTGACTTCCTGTACGACTGGACTTTATCGAGGGACCACTTATCCAAAGCCTTTCCCTTCACGACAGAAACACCCACCAAAATCAACACCCAGACCGTTGGACAACCTCCTTTTGTGCATTTATAATTCATATCCATCATGCATGCATGCATGCATTGCATCATCATCATTATCATCATCATTACTAATTCTTTCTTTTGAAAGAATTGTCGATACTTTGAAATGGCAAAATATGGATGTAAGTTTTAGTAGGCAATTGAGGCCATCACCAGCATTTGATGCTAGCTAGCAATAGCAATAACATCGCCTATATATTATTATTATATGGGACGTCCACAGTAGATGCATTGTGCCTTAGCATTAGTACGTTGGTATTCTTAGTCGCCTTGTCACCATTTGTCGCCATTTTTAATGGAACTCACTTTGGATTTGGCGCAATTATTGGTTATTCATCAGTATCATTACTAGTATCACCATCATTAGTATCATTACTAGTATCGCCATCATTGGTATCATTACTAGTATCACCATCATTGTTATCATTACTAGTATCGCCATCATTGTTATCATTACTAGTATCATCTTCATTGGTATCATTATTAGTATCATCATCAACTGTATCATTACTAGTATCATCATAATCAGCATTATTATTAATATAATTACTAGTATAATCATATTCAGCATCATTATTTATATCATTACTAGTATCATCATAATCAGCATCATTAATAATATCATTACTAGTATCATCATTTTTTTTCATCAGTATCATTAGTATCATCATTTTTTTTTCATCAGTATCATTAGTATCATGATCATCAGTATCATTAGTATCAGCATCATTAGTATCAGCATCATCAGTATTATCATCATCAGTATCATTACTATCAGTGTCATCATCATCTTCGTCATCAGCAGTATCATTACTAGTATCACCATCATTTTTCGTCATCATCACCATTGTCATCATGGTTATCATATTGATTCACGGTAGATTTAGCGAGCATGCATTAATGAATAATATAATAATAGATGGCAGGTGGCAGATGGCAATAGAAGAAAGTGTTGGTGATAGGTTGTTGATATGTCTTTCTTGACTGCAATACGTGGATCATAACCTTTCTATTAGTAAAAGCTTCTCTTTTTATATTTAAACTTATTTAAATATTTAATACTTTAAAGTTAAATCCGTTTATACCTTCAATCTTAAGCAATCTCTATCCTCACTTCATTTCTACTGTAGTCTTAAAGTTTAGGAATAATTAGATCTCATTATATCTTCTGCATTTAATCAATATTCTTTTAAAATCAAACTATCATAGATATAGAGGTATTTTATATTCATAAGAGAAACTTTATAATTTCTTTGAACACTTTTCCTAACAGCTACATCTTCACAAATTCAAGCCGTACATTCCTCATATCGCATGATTTTCTAAACTTTCGATCACTTATATTATTTATTTTCTATTTATTAAATATCAAAATACGAGGAACTTAGTGGTATGTTTGTTTTGAATTATATTTGATTTGTTAAATACTTTGTTTTTTTTCTCAGTCACTTCAAATTAGAGGTCGGACCGGGTACCCGATCTGACCGGGTACCCGCGGGTACCCGCGGGACTCCCGCGGGAACGGGAATGAAAATTAATTTCGGGACGGGAAAAGTCGGGAACCGGGAATAGGTTTTCGGGACGGGAACGGGAACGGGAATCAACTTTCAAATCGGGAACGGGAAAAGACGGGAACGGGAATCAACTTTTAAATCGGGAACGGGAAAAACGGGAATGACAGTTATTGGGATTGGATTTTTTAACAATGATTTTTCAGCAAACTTCTAAGTATGAAAATCTTTATTTCATCGATACTCCGTACTTAAAATAAGTATTAAATGCAATAGAAATGTGTAACGAAGCCACCATTGCCAATGTCGAAATCTCCAACACTACATTTGAAGTTGTTATGGTGAGTCCAAAGATTAGGGAGATTAGAACAAATGGGTGATGATGAAAACTTTTCAGATGAAATCAAAATGGTCAGTTATATTATTTTAATTTTATAAATTAATACTTTGAATTTGAATGATTAATTTCCAAATGATTGTTCAGTTGATCATTTCGACAAAAGAAAAGATGCCATTGATCTTATTCATATGACAGCATGTCTGTTGCATCCCCAGTATGAAAGAATAATAGGAAAAAAGTTTGGGATAGAAGAGAAATAAATACCAAGACTTTCATTAGAGAAAATTTAAATCTATTTTGTACAGCCAGACCAAGCTGCAGTGCCGTTGAGAAAAAAAAACAAATGATGGTTATTTAGACCTATTATGTTTGTTTTTATAACGAAAAAATTATAATAAAATTATAATACTAACAAATTATACGAATGATTTTATATTTGTAGTTGTGGAGAATAAGAATGTTGTCAAAAAACATATTTCTATCATTATTGAAGAATTAATAATAATGAACGAAGAAAAAAATTCAGAAGAGGATGACTTGTACAAATATTCACAATTACGTCCCAAAAAAATCGAAGATTATAAAGATGTTTTATTTTATTGGAGTAAAATGAGCAATTTTAAAATACAACAAGAAGTAGCCAACATTTTGTTTAGTATATCTGCAAGTTATATTCCCTGTGAACGGAATTTTTCAATATGTGGTCGTTTAACTTCAGACCCAAAATCCTCTCATTTGAAAGCTGAAACTCTTAACGGTTTAACCCGTGTGAAAAGCAATAAAGACTTGATTGAATTACTCAAAAACAATGACTAACTTCAATACTTTCATTTCAATAAATATTTGAAATTTAAATCGTGTTTTTTTTATTTTATTAAAAGAAATATTCTCTGACTTTCAAATAATAAATTGTAAGAAATGTTAGAACTAGCAAGTTTGGGACCAGTGAAAACGGCAGCGAAAATGAATAAAAAACAAAAAAGTTTCGGGAACGGGACGGGACCGTGAATCGAGTTGCGGGAACGGGACGGGACGGGAATCAAAATTCTGATGTCCCATCGGGAACGGGACGGGACGGGAAAACAAATTTCGGGAACGGGACGGGACGGGAATCAAAATTCTGATGTCCCATCGGGAACGGGACGGGACGGGAAAACAAATTTCGGGAACGGGACGGGACCGGGAATGAAAAATCGTCCATGTCCGACCTCTACTTCAAATCCTCTTTTCTTAACTACATTTTTCTACATCTAAATGGTATCTTATTTTGTTCAAAAGGATTTAAAATTGATTATTTTCCGCAATTTTTAGATTGTTAAATTCAAATAAGCTTTTCATAAATGCTATGATTAGATTATATTAATGAATTTTGTATCAGACCACCAATTAAACTAACTGTCCGTTGATTTGATGATTATTCCGATCACTTTATAATACAAAGTTTATATTCAATTACATTTCTCAAAAAATTGATGAAGGCGATTTGATATAGACTTTCAAATTGATTTGAAAAAAGTTTATTTGAAGGTTTTGCATTTTTTAGAAATTCTTCTGGAAATTTATTTGCATCCATGCTTATTTTGTTTTCTGATCATGGTGTGTGATTAAATTTGTCATATTTATACATTTTGATCGTTTTTTATCCCGCTATTAAAAATTCATTCTAGAAGTTAAATGTATTTCATATATGTATAGTGGTATCGGTAATAAATACAAGCAATTCTATATCATTTTTGCCTATCACTTGTTACATAGTTTCATTAGTTACTAAGCCCGCCTGTTCCGGAACCTCCCTTTGATATTATGGTACTATTGGTATTTTCATCCCAAGATCTTATATCAAGGTACATTTATAACATCCATCAATGTATCAAATTGATACCGATGTCAATTAACCTCATCAATTTTTATGCTTTTAAAAAAAATTTCTAATTCATTATTATACACTTTAATGTTTTTGTGAAAAAATTTGTAGGTGATTTTAGTTTGTTGCTCGTTCTTTTAGTGGTTATTGTTATATGGATTGTTTTTATCACTTAGCTGATTTCGTTTAGAGTTTGTTTTTGAAAGTTTAATAAATGTATTGAATCGTTCTTTTGTCTCTAAAAGTCTGACTCTTCGTATCCAATTTGATGAAAAAGCGCTATAGAAATATGATTGGTTGATCGATTGATTGATTGATTGATTGATTGATTGATTGATTGATTGATTGGTTGATTGATTGATTGGTTGGTTGGTTGATTGGTTGGTTGATTGATTGATTGATTGATTGATTGATTGATTGATTGATTGATTGATTGATTGATTGATTGATTGATTGATTGATTGATTGATCCAACTGTTTCATCTTATTCAAATATGAACTTAATTAAATACCGATATGTTTGGACATCTTTAAATTTAGTATACACTAAGTTTTCAGAAAAAGTTTATTTTTTTGGGATTTTATTTCAGAGAAAACAAATTTTAATGTATAAGTTTATGTTGAAAACTATTTTCATAAAAATCAATTCAAATTTGTGTTTTAGATGGGTGGTATTGAAAAACACAAAGAATAATATAAAAATAGCATTGTTTTCAATATTTTTCAATAAAAAAAGTTTTTGCATTTTAAAATAATACTTTATAAAACAGAAAGTTCCAGACATAAAAAACAGTCTTGGGCATTTCACGGTAATAAAAATGTACAAATTAACTAATAATTTAAATTTGAATTAATGCTATAATTTAATGAAGATGCCTAAATTATATTCTTTTCATATCAATATAACATTCAAAATCCTCCTAAATCGAATAAATATCTATAAAAAGAGTTAGTGACTTCAGTGGCAAAGTGTATGGGAAAGAATGCAAAATTGATAAATCAACTTCTAGTATAATTTCAATTAAAACATCCACCGTGTGAATTTGAAATTACGATAAAATAAAAATTTCAAAAAATGTGTTTAAAATTGACTCTACACCATGGGCGGCGATCTTGGAGGATCCGGACGCCCCACCCTACCTTTTCGTAGTGAGGGGGTCCGCCTTAATGTGGACCCCTCCACTTGTTTCAATGAAAACATTTTAAACTCTTGTTTTGATACGAGCATAATCGTCAAATATGGCATAAAGCAGAATTTTTATATACACTGTGGACCAAAAAAAACCAAAAAAATGTAGTATACAATGGGAGTAGTTATAGTGATAGCTGTCTGAAACATTACTGTTTTTTGCTTTCTTAAATATTCGTAGCAAAAAAAATTTACAACATGTTTTTTAAAGTGGGGAAGGGGGGTCTAGACCATGGGCGGTAATCCTAGGGGAGTCCGGACCCCCCATTTTTAGGTTGTGAGGGGTCCACCTTAATGGTAGTAACCCCATGAGCTTCCAGCATCCTCGCCCATTCTGGGTAAACCCCCCCCTCCCAAGATTTACAGCAGATTGCCGATCTTGGTCTAGTCCCAATGACCCCACCCCCAGGATCATCCATGCTGGGTAAGGCCCCCACAAGAATTGCAGTGGGCCACAGACGTTTGTTTTTCATGGAACTTGAACCATACCCAATATCTCTATTAATTTTCCACAGGAAAAAACTAGTCTTTCTCTCTTTTTAACATAAAGAAAAGAAACCTTTTTTAAAAATCGACGCACTGCTTGCATCTTTGTATGGAATCGACCATGGAAAGATACTTATCTTAAGAACTTTGGTCCTATCTCATTGTATTTCAGATTCAATCCAGTTGCCATTCCGTATATAGGTGTAATATTAAAAGATATATTTGAAGCCTGTATAATTATATAAGAATTAATTGATTGATTGAAATATTTCAGTTTATCAAAGGAAGTGTAATTTATTATGTACTTTCAGTTTACAAAACTAATTTATTCAACTTTATTCATTCGTTAACTAGTAAAAATATATAATTTATATTAAAAAAGTTTTTAGTTTAAAATCTCAATATTGAATAATATTTTTTAAATATTTCAAATTCAAACAATAGCCTCTTGAAAAGAGGTGATTAAATAATTACAGGATTTACCGTTCATGACACATCACTACACACTTGAAACTATTTTTTTCCTAACCGGATAACTTGCTTTCCGGGTTTTTAGAATCGTTCTCATATACTCTTAAAACCTTTTATACTGTTATATTTAAACAATAAATTTAAGTTTGCATTAGCCAATCTATTAAAAATTATTCAGAGACTATCAAAAGTTTCTTCATCAACAAGTGAGTTTAGTTCTGATGAACAGAACAATTAAATATAAAATATTTAATTCATTTGAATATAGTATACGATTAATTAGAAAAAAATATTTTTTCATGATTTACATTAGACCATTTTTTATAAAATCTTTATAATTACTTTTTTTTCAATTTTTTGTCATTTTTCTATCAAATAAAAATAAAATTTAAAGACCAAAAAAACATTTGAATACCATTTTCCCACGAATTTAATATTCAATGAAGGATGAGTGATTAATGACAATTTTTCTAATTGACTTTTCAGTAAATAAGGAAAAAAAATATTTAAATAGAGGGAAATGGAATAAATTGTTTCAAAATTAATGAATTCACCTTACTAAAATAAAGTACATATGCTAAATTAATTATATATTTATATATTATTTAATATAATTGTTTAAGTATGTATACAGTACTTGTATGTATTTGTTATTCCTAGTATATAAAATGAGCACTTTTTTGTAAATGTCTATCAAGATTGTAGGATTAAAATGTTCAGTTTTGTTATCTATTAATAATTAAAAATAAACTATTTAAACTAACTATTGTTCTCTATTAATAATTAAAAATAAACTATTTAAACTAGCAAGTCAATATTCTTTACAATTCCAACAATTCTTCAAGTAACTCTGCATTCTGAATAACTGTCCTATCACATTTCAACTTTAACCTCACACACCAACTTTCTCACAATCATCAATTACAGACTCCAAAACCATTATAATCCACTTTCTATATCCACAAACCCATTAATCCAATAACCACATCTCCACATCTACCATTTCCAAAACCACCATAACCACATTATTCATCTTCTCTACAACCATCACTACCATCTCCACAAAACCCCATCATCCATTTCCACATCCACCGTTTCCACAACAACCATCACCAGCATCTTCACAAAACCATAATCATCATAACCACAACAACCACAACCAGCAAACAAACAACATGAGTGTCCCGGCTGACTTCTACCTCGAGGCAGTGAACCCCTCGCAACGACCTCCCTCCTTCCCTCCCAAGTTCATCAAGAGGCAGATCTACCACGACCCAGAAGTCTTTCGCGTCATCGACACCCATGCTGTCAATGTAGGTGTTTGGGGGTATATTGTAATTGTATAACATTGTATCATTTAGAATACATTTAAAAAAGATTAATTTTCTAATAATAAGAAATCATTTTATTTATATATAAAAATCATTTTAATAAAGAAAAAATAATTATTATAATTTGTTTTAATAAATAAGAAATAATAATTATAATTTTTTATAATAAATAAGAAATAATAATTATAATTTGTTTTAATAAATAAGAAATAATCATTATAATTTTTTTTAATAAATAAGAAATAATAATTATAATTTATTTTAAGAAATATTAATAATAATGATAATGAAAAATAATTTATTTTAATAAATAAGAAATATTAATAATAATGGTAATGAAAAATAATTTATTTTAATAAATAAGAAATATTGATAATAATGATAATGAAAAATAATTTATTTTAATAAATAAAAATGACATGAGATTTTGTGTGTGAAGGGTGGCTCTGATGAGAAAAAAGATAAGATTCCGATAGTGCCGTTGTTAGTCACTTTATTTTACAAAATGTACTGATGGAGTTTGGGATAACAGATTTAATGTCTTTAATGACTTTAGTAGCAGTATTAAAAGCGTTAAATGACTTTAATCAATTCACTTGTAATGCAGTGCTTGCATTGAAGATAGTGTGGAAAGTAGCCTAAGTGCTGCATCTGGTACTCTTTAATGGAGGAACAAAGAATTCATTTATGTATGTTCCAGATT
>OX030961.1:4341919-4396919 GCA_943735955.1 Piscicola geometra
TCTGAAGACGCTTAATAGATGCTTGAGGAGTGATGACTGCATCACAGTTGGGGCACAAAACATTCAGAATATGTATGCTGAGACTTGGCATTGCTGAGTCACTCAAAATCACTGGCATGCCAGTGCTGTACACTAGTTAGATATCTCCCAAGCTGAGCTGAGAAGGAGATTGATATGCGTGTTGTGGGCTGGTGTTGCCGATGGTTGTGGTCGTAGAGGTGGTTTGGGGAGGGTGTTGCCAGTAGTTGTAGTGGTAGTGGTGGTAGCCGTGGTAATAGTAGTGGTGGTAGGGGTGGGGGTAGTAGTAGTAGTAGTGGGATTGGTGGTGTTAGTAGTGGCGGTGGTAGCGGTAGTAGTGGTGGGGAGGGAAATTAATTCTACAATGGAGTTGTGATGCAGGAAGTTACATGCATATTTCTGACTCATCTGGTGCAGTGTGCTCTTGCGATTAGGGGTCTACCCTGGATAAGGAATCTATCAAATGGTTTCCACATAAACACACACACACACATACATACACACACACACACACAACACACACACACACACACACACACACACACACACACACACACACACACACACACACACACAAATACACTTCAAAGCACCACCACTCATGCATTCTTCCATAGTTAATTAGTAAATACCTCTATTGATCCTCCGCTAATGTACAAAAATATCTATTCTTATTAAATATATAATTAGATAAATATTTTTCATTTTTTCAATGCATCACTACTCCAATGCAAAATCAACTAACACCACCACCATCATCTTTAGTTTTAAAGGTAACTAATAAATGTTTCCCTGCCTTAAAGTACTCGTAAAAATAAATAAAAAGTCTGAAAGTTTCTTTGGCTATTATTTCACAATCCACACATACACACCCACACGCAAACACGCATACACACACACGGAAACACACACACACGAACACACACATACACACACACGAACACACACACACGAACAGAGCGATCTTCCGCTGGATGACGACGAAGAATCTCTTCACGATCATGTTCGACTCTGAACTACCAGGCTCACCCGAGCAGGTGATCGGCGCCTTCAAGGATGGCAAAACCACCTATGCCAAGATCTTCGAGTGTATGGCTTGGTGAGTGTATGTGTGGGTTTTTGTGTGTGTGTGTTTGTGTGTTTGGGGGGGAGGGGTGGTTTGTATGTGTGTGTATTTATGTGTGTTCGTATGCGTATACGTATGTGTTTGATGTGCAAATAATTGATTGATACACAACCCTGGCTTCAACCCTAACCCTAATCCCTTCAACTCGCTTCAACCCTTACCCTAACCCCATTCCCTTTTCATATATTCACTTAACCTCAACCCCAACCCAACTCAACCCACTTCAACCCTAACCCGCCCCAACCCAACCTCTCAACACACATAGCCACGCGGGCCTGCATTGCGTGACGGTGAATGGCTGGGCGAAGGGCGTCGAGTACAAGCCAGGCATGCCCATCACCGCCTCGGTGCCCAACCACTCGTGGAATGCAGTGCTGATCGACCGTAACTGGCAGTTGGTCGACTGCCACTGGGCCACCAGGTGAGGCGGCGGGGGGGGGGGGGGGGGGAAGGGGGGTGGGGTGGTTATGATGGTGGTGGTGGTGATATCATTTTTTTTGGTCTATACTGTTCACAGCCTGACAGACGCATGCCATGTTACAATGGTTCTGAGAACCGTGGGTCTTGTGCGCCGAAGCGCCACTCCACACGACGTACACATCTCTCAATGCATACGTCGCAAACACCGCATCATATACACTAGGGATATAATAGTTCACGGTTGCTTGTCACGGATTCGAACAGGCAACCTTTGAGTTGCAAGTCCGACGTCTACCATCTAAGCCATCCCCGCTCCCCTTTATTACATAATATTGACTCTGAATTTCAAATAGTTTGATGTGAGCTTTTTAAGGGATCAAAATAAATAAGCGAACGCACGTTGACTTATTAGCGTAAATAGTCCGTGTATATATTATCACCTTCCTAGAAGTACATTAGCAAGTTAACAGCACTTGATTGATTCATTTAATTCATTGAATGATTAGTTATCATTATAATATAGTGAATGATTGGTTTTTATTATAATATAGTGACTGATTGGTTTTTAATATAATATAGTGATTGATTGGTTTTTATTATAATATAGTGACTGATTGGTTATCATTATAATATAGTGACTGATTGGTTTTTATTATAATGTATTGATTGATTGATTAATTCTTATTATGATATATTGACTAATTGATTAGTCTTTATTATAATTATTTAGCGTTTACAAAACCATCCGACCATCAACCCTCACATCCTCACACCACCTGTACACACAGGTACTTGCAGTCTGAGCGCAACACGCCAGAGAACCTCGTTTACGAGTACGACGACTTTTACTTCCTCACCGAGCCTGGCATGCTCATCTACAGCCACATGCCGGAGGATCCGCAATGGCAGCTGCTGCACCCGGTCAGGTCTCGAACCGAGTACGAAGAGTACCCGTTGGTCAAGTCGTTCTTCTTCAACATCCACATGCAGTTCTTGCAGCAGAACAGGGGTATTCTCTTCACGAAACGTGGCGTGGTTACGGTCACGCTGGGTTTCACTCAGCCGACTTCGTTCACTTTTAAGCTCGTCTCAGCCGAGACTGGTTCGGAGTTTGTGCAGGGTTTGCACCTGAAGAGGTACGTTCTGCAAGAGACGACTGACGATCGAGTCACCCTCTACTTCCGCTCGCCCAAGGAAGGCAACTTCTATTTGACCGTCTTCGCTCAGCCCACCGCCGATAAACTCAAGGTCGAGAACGTTTTCAAGGCCGCTTGCGAGTACAAGATCATCTGCGACCAGCCCGCCAAAGACGTCAAGCCCTATCCGCAGTGCTCTGACGCCAATTGGGGAGCAGGAGCGCCTGTCAAGCAGTACGGCATGACGCCTAGCTGGAAGACCGCGTTGATCTCAGCGTCGAATGGAAAGGTGGAATTAAGTTTCTTGAAGTCTCGTTCCGTGAGGTTGTTCGCGCGTCTGGTGAAGGAGGATCTAGACGAAGACACGCTAGAAAACGCAGTCACTCTCGATGAACAAGAAAACCAGGATTTCATCACCGCTACCCTGCCAGCGCCCGGTGAATACGGACTGGAAATCTACGCGAATGAGCCAATCCGCGAGGGTGACACGTACACGCACGTCTGCCAATACTTGCTCTCCTTCACCGACAAGGACTTCGCAGCGGTGTACGGACAGGTGTTCGATCGGTCTGACCTGGCTTACGGTATGCAGGCGGCCCCATCGACCTACTCGACACCAGGAGGCCAGTTCGGAACACTGCCCCTGGGTGGTGGCAACCGCTACGCACCCTCTGACCCCCTGTACCAGGGTCGTGTACCAGCGGGAGGGCCTGCGCAAGACTGGGAGAGCACCCAGCAGAGAAACAGGGGCGCGTACAGGGATGAGTATGCGGGTGGAGATGGCCCTGGGTATGGCAGGACGTTGCAAGGACAGGTGCTCTTTTGTTCTTCAGTTCTTCATTAGTTCATTAATTCTTCATTAGTTTAATAGTTTTTCATTAGCTAGCATAGCATTTACCAACATGATAATGCCCACTACTCTATGAATAATATAAGTTTTAGAGGGTTTATCCAAGACCATTTTTTCTCCCCTCCCATACAATAGCAGTATATGTACAACCCGAGGGGTGGTGATGACTCCAAGCCTGAGACGATGAACCAGCTGCACCAGCAGAACTACAGGGGACCCGGTTAGCAAATTTAAAATGCCTTCTTCATCGATCGTAATCGTAAATATCGCCGTCGTCGTCGTTGGTCTTTCTGTTGATTGTACATTTCGAGCGAAAGACACTCGGTCACCACCCGCCAACCACCCATTGGCCAGGCTCTGACGAGTACCAAGGCTACGATGGAGGTCAGGCGGGTTACGGACCAGGGGGTGGCACCAGGAACCAGCCCTATTACGGGGGACCAGTGCCCGCGAATAAAGGGGGGTACGTTGAGGGTCAGCCAGGTGGTCAAGGTGGCTACCCCCCTCACGCAAATGGAACTTCTCAGTACGGACAACCAGGTCAAGGTCAAGTTATGCAAGGGAAACCAGGTCAAACGGGAAAGTTCGTTGAAGGGCAAGGAATGCAGTATGGAGGTCAATATGGGGGTCAGGGAGGTCAGTATGGGACTCAAGGAGGTCAGGGAGGTCAGTATGGGACTCAAGGAGGTCAGGGAGGTCAGTACGGAGGTCAAGGGGGTCAATATGGGGGTCCGGGAGGCCAGGGGGGTCAAGGAGGGCCGGGACAATGGGTGCATGATTCGGAAGCAGGGGGAATGACCTTCCCTGTACAGGGGAGCCTAGCTCGACCAGGGGGTGGTGGTGGCAGCAAGGGAGGCTCTTTGGATGTCATCAACAAAGGTTTGCTTCAGAATTTTCTTGTTTTTAAAATGAAATAAAATAAAATGAATAAAAAACTATTGATATTCAAATGCTACATATTTATAACGTAAACCCAATCAAATCTTTTTCCACAATTAGCCCACATAGCGTCCTTTGAGGCCGTAACAACACCTCCAACACCCTTACATCCAACACCACCCCTTTCTCCTCCCACTTCCCCTTCCCCTCTACCACTTCTTTTTCCAACCCCTCTCCCTTCTCCCCAGACCAACCCGCCAAGAAGCCACTGGAGATTGTCTACGTCACCAACGTCACCGAGAAGCCCGCCTCTCAAGGCAGTCTCAACAAGTCGCAAGGTGTCATCATCATTATCATAACCATAATAATCATCATCATTATCATCGTGGTCAACATCATCGTTATCATCATCCTCATCATCGTTATCATCATCCTCATCATCGTTATCATCATCCTCATCATCGTCATCATCATCGTGGTCAACATCACCATCGTCATCATCATCATCATCATCATCATCACGTCTCAGAAAGTCTCCCGGGTACAGCGAAGAAGCCAGTGGAGATAGTGTATGTGCAGGGAGGGGGTGGTGGTGCTGGTAGTAGTGGCACTATTGGCGGTAGCACTGGCAGTCTCAGCGGAGCCAAGAGGTCGCCCAAGGTTCCGCCTAAAGGTCAGGGGCTCGAGTGCTTATCAAGTTTTTAATTAATATTCAATATAATTAATTTAAAGTTTTCTAAAAATTATCAATTCATCATTAATTAAAATGTATTCATCAATTCCGTCTTTATTACTTTCCACGCCACTCCTTGTGCCCTTCCATCCCATCCTATCCAATCCTATCCCACTTTTCGTATATCCTAAACCACTTTCGTTTCTACTAATTCTTCATCCAAATTCCACTCTTTTATAGTAAAACTCAAAATTCTATCCCACTCCATCCCCTCTACAGTGGCGCACAAGCCCGTAGCAAAGCCTGGTCATGGAGGGGTGTCGCCAAGCAATACCCTAGAAAATTTCGGAAAACTCAACGTCACTGGTTCGTTCATTATTATTATCATCTATTTTATTGTTATCATAGTTGTTATGGTTATTTTTATTATTAGTTATAGTAGTAGCAATTAATCTTTTTACATTTTATTTGAGTTCATTTCGATAATTCCGATTCTCAGCATCATTCTGCTTCACATTGTTCGCCCAAACGTTCATTCGTTCGTGGTAGCAAGCTCTTGGTGGTGCTTTTTGTTTAAAATCGGTCCTCACCGAATGATTTTTTTAATCAAGGGCGTGGTCGTTGATTTTTATTTAGTTTTAAACAATTTAAACATTTAAAAAATCATTTTTAAAAATTTGATTATAATCAAATAACTATTTTACTGTGTTTGTTAAGCGTACTTAGACTGTAGCATAAAGTTACTTATCATCATCATCATCATCTTCATCATCATTCCTTTTAGCCATTACTTCTAAATGGTGTTTGTATAACTACAAAAAAAGACTTCCACTCTATTGCCCCATCTCAAAATGAATTCAAAAGTATTAACATCAGCATCTTGCTTCTTCTAATCGTTTGGCATGACACGGGTCCAGTGCTGCGGAGGAGGTTGTAGTAGTGGTAGATCGTCTTCTGTTATTCCTTACCTTATTCCTTGACTGAAACAGCAAGCAAATGGTATTGATAGATAGATAGATAGATAGATAGATAGATAGATAGATAGATAGATAGATAGATAGATAGATAGATAGATAGATAGATAGATAGATAGATAGATAGATAGATAGATAGATAGATAGATAGATAGATAGTATCTCAAAGAACCTGTCCACCCAGTATAGGTTTCATGCAGTAGTTGAGTTATAGTGCACTTTATAGGGACTCCATGCAAGGCATTTCAGACTATTTTAGACTATTCAACTGCGGGATGCTCCTGTGATGTGTCTTAGACCAAGCGACTAGTACTACTACTACTACTACTACTACTACTACTACTACTACTACTACTACTACTACTACTACTACTACTACTAATACTACTACTACTACTACTACTACTACTACTACTACTACTACTACTACTACTACTACTACTACTACTACTATTACCACCAACACAACTACTACTTCTACCCCCACTACTTCAATCTCTAGACGACAAGTCATCAACAACAAAGCCTTTTGTAACAACTACTACCACCACCTTTGCTGCCTCTGATGCCACATCCACTACACTCCACAACGCCACAACCACTCGCGAAACTACAATCTTTGGCTCTGCAACAACCGGCGATAAATCACCAAATATTGGCGCGAAATCATCAAATATTGGCGCCAAATCTGGCACTGCAACACCATTCGGGACGACAAGTGGAGGGGTCACAACGACGACTACCGACGTGGAAGGCACGCCTCATTTAATCCTCGCCGCTTCTGCATCTTCGTGCTTTCTTCCTTCGCATCTTTTCACCCTCCTTCCACAAAATAGCAGTGAAAAGTTCTATGCTTTTGAGGCGTTTTCAACTTTTGCTATTAAACTTTCATTTGGATTCCGTTTCGTTTCGAATGCCGATAATGATGATCTTTCACTCGTTTCAAAGCCTTTTGCATAGGGGGACTGTTTGATTGATCGGCATTTGTCTTGCAGTGATGCTTCCACCACCAACACTAACACTGCTTGCTCGCAATGCTTTATAATTTGTGATTGGATATCTCCCGTCATTCATCTTTCATTCATCCTTGTCTATCCATCCTCTATGCACATTCACAATGCATTCTTCACCACGATGCATTCACCATTCACACATCGCCTTCCTGCATGCATTCATCGTTTCCTCCATCGCCGTTCCATTCACCTGCTTGCTTGCTTCATTCGCCCTCATCTCAAAGTAGCTAAACGCTTCATCATCCATTCATTTGTTTTCAATGCTAATTAAGTTAATTAAAATTAATTAATCATAATAAAATGCAAAAACATTATTTTTCAAATCTTATAAACCTATTTATCCATCAACTTTATTTAGCGTCAATTTTAGTTATTGAAAACTTATCGTTAATCTTCAATTCAAATATATATAATTATATTATTGTAATTATTATTAGAAGAATTATAATTATAATTATTATAATTATAATTATTGGATTATAATCAAGAGTATTTTAAATATCATTGGCAGGAAACAAGGGTGACCCGAGGTTCGACGCCCTGCAGGGGGCTAAGCGCGGTGGGGGGATGCCGCCACACCCAGGATTCCAGGCAGATGACTTCCCACCCCCGCCCCCATCTTCAACTCAATTCGGTATTTCATCATCATCGTTATCATCATCATCGTTATCATCATCACCGTTCTCATCATTGCCATCATCATAATCATCATCATACTCAGTATTAGAATTTTTTATGTTTTTTTTATAGTTTTGAAACAATCAAAACAAGCCACAACTACCTAGCACAACACCATCCCACCCACACACACAAACACACCAAAACACACACACACACCCAAACACACCCACACAACACCATCCCATCCCACCCAAACACACAAACACACCCATACACCCAAACACACCCATACACACCCACACACCCATACACACCCACACACACAAAAACACCCACACACACCCATACAAACCCATGCACCCAGGCGACAAAGGCTACAGCACGGTGACCTACCCATTCGGCGGAGGGAACGCCAGAGACGCCGATCAATCGCAAGGTCCATCGGAGCCGGAGCTCGAATACCTACCGCACCCGCAAAAAACGTACACCTCCTCGATCACGATGAAGGCACCGGCGAACTTCAAGCCGATCCCGCTCGAGCAGGACGTCGCGCCGAAGCCTGCGCCACCGCAAGTGCCGCCGAAACCCTTCAAGGATACCAGCGTCTTCCAGAATGTCGATACGCACGCCGTTGAGGTGGGTTTGGGGTGGATGATGACGCTGTAGAAGTAGGATGTTTTTTGATGGGGCTTCTTGTTGCTTGTTGTTGTTTGTTTGTTTGTTGTGTTGGTTTTGTTTTTGTTTTTGTAAGAGGATTTTGTTGTTAATGATGCAATAATATTTATGAGAATGGTGATGATGATGATGGGAATAACGACGACGACGACGACGATGATGAGGATCATGATGATGATCATCAAAACCAAAACAGGTGTCGAAGGAGGAGCACAAGAGCTTCCGTGACCTGGTGTGGCATTTGATTTACGCCAGAGACATCACTAATGAACTGGAAAAGGCCAGGTGAGGTGGCGGTAGTAGTAGTAGTAGTAGTGGTAGTAGTAGTAGTCGTGGTAGTGGTGGTAGTAGTCGTGGTTGTGGTGGTAGTAGTAGTGGTAGTGGTGGTAGTAGTTGTGGTTGTGGTGGTGGTAGTAGTAGCGGTGGTAGTAGTATTAAACTCACGCCCAAACACCCAGCAAACACACAAAAATCCTTCCCCCTAAAACCCCTCCAAACCCACACAAAAAGACTCCAAACCCCCCTCCCCCGCCCACATCTCCCGACAAACAAACAACCCCCGAACACAGAGCGATCTTCCTCTGGCTGTGTTCGAAAGACCTGACGAAGCTGAACTTCGACAGCGTGGTGCAGGGCTCGCCCGAAGAGATCCTCATGAACCTCCAGAAGGGACAAACCACCTACGCCGTCGTCTATGAAATTCTGTGCAGGTTCGTGAAGGCTTTTTGCGTGGCGTAGTGTTCTTGTGGTTTATTTTTTTTGGGGTAGTTGTTGTTATTGTTATTAGTGTTGTTTTATAAATATTGTAGTTGTTGTTGTTATTGTTATTTAGGTAACTTCTATTGTTGCTATTATTTGTTTAAATATTTTTTTCGCTGGTCTTTATTCTTATGAAATTATTTTTGTGTTAATATTAATAACAATATTAATAATAAAAGTAGTAGTAATAAAAATAATAATAATAATAATAACCAAATTGACCTCCATTTAAATCACCACCACGACCACAGCTACGCAGGCCTGCACTGCAAGACGATCAGTGGATATGCCAAAGGGGCCGAATATAAGCCAGGTGCCTATGCGACATTTCAACATCACTACCATCATCTTCATTGCCATCATCATCATTATTCCATTACTTCATCATCATCATTTCATTATGATTTCAACACTAAAAATTACATTTTCAATCATCGTTATTTCTTCAGTACTTCGCCAAAATCATCATCATCACCACCATCCTTAACGCCATCATCATCATCACCATCATCATCATCAGGAATGCGTTTCGTGAATGAGCAGGGTCAGCATTCGTGGAATGCAGTGTTGGTGAATGGTGCATGGAGGTTGGTCGATTGTCATTGGGCCGCTAGGAGACTGGTGGGCAAGAAGGTGGGTGAATGGGTGGGGGAATGGGGGAATGGGTGAATGAATGGGTGAATGGGGGAGTGGGGGTGAATTGTATAAAATGGGAGTGGTGAGTTTTATTGAGGGTGAATTGAATTGAATTGAAGGGTGGTGGATTGTATTGGTAGGGGTGGGGCAATTTCATGGTTACAATACAATACAACGACGAGTAAGATTATAGTGGCGTAAATCCGGACGGGCTTCAAGACCACTTAGTTATGGAAAGTAAATAATGAAATTAATAATTATTATTATTTTAAAATTATTATTAACCATTAATAAATAGAAAATTAATAATTAAAATGAAGATAAAATTAGAAAGCAAGAAATTGATGAATGGAAGAAATGAGCAGAAGATTTGTGGGTTATTGTGATCTGCCAAGCAAGTACGTTTTCAGGGAACGGCTGAATGTCGCGGTCGAGATCGGGGATTTTAGTCTTTTGGGAAGACTATTCCAAAGAGTCGGCGCTGCAACAAAAAAGCTTCTTGCACCTGCATACTTGAGTTTTTAGCTCTGTGCAACTACATCTCTTGACCTGGAAGACCTGAGTCTTTCCCTTTGGTTGTGAATGGAATTACATTTAATTGATGCCTTTTATTCATAGAAGGGTAAAGAATATAATTTCTGAGGTGGTTTTAAAGTCTTCAAATGTTTTCGTGTCTCCTTCCATACTACTAATCCACGACATCACCACTATCATCACTACCACCATCCTCATCACCACCATCATCATCACCATCATCATCATCACCACCATCATCATCACCACCATCATCATCATCATCACCACCATCATCACCACCATCATCATCATCACCACCATCATCGTCATCACCACCATCATCATCATCACCACCATCATCATCATCATCACCACCATCATCGTCATCACCACCATCATCGTCACCACCATCATCATCATCATCACCACCATCATCATCATCACCACCACCATCATCGTCATCACCACCATCATCGTCACCACCATCATCATCATCATCACCACCATCATCATCATCACCACCACCATCATCATCATCACCACCACCATCATCATCATCATCACAGGTGTCAGCGGAGAATGTGAGGTACGAATTGGACGAGTACTACTTCATGCCTGACCCCCACCAACTCATCTTCACCCACTTCCCCGACGAGGTATCATCATCATCATCAACGTCATCATCATCGTCATCATCATCATCATCAACGTCATCATCATCGTCATCATCATCGTCATCATCATCGTCATGCCCCGCAAATTCTTCTTATGATCATGATCATGATCATAATTTTATCATTATTTTTTTTTTCATAATCACTTCTTAATTATTCTAATAATCATAATAAGCATCATCATCATCATAATCATCATCACCATCATGGATTTATTCGAGCTTTTTGTTGTATCCAATTGACATCCTTTTTCAATCCACAACACCCACTCATTATTCATCTATATTATTCGTTTATTGTTTATTTAATCGTTTTTTAAAAAATAGGAATTAATTATATATATATTATATATATATATATATATATATATATATATATATATATATATATATATATATATATATATATATATATATATATATATATATATATATATATATATATATATATATATATATATATATATATATATATATATATATATATATATATTATATATATATATATATATATATATAATTTTATATATATTTTAAATCAAAATTGTATATTTATTTAGTTTATTTCAAATCGGAATTTTATAGTTTCCACATTTTTTAAATCAATTTTTCACAACCACCACCAACGACACCACCATCACCACCAACGACACCACCAACACCACCAACGACACCACCAACGAAACCACCAACAACGACACCACCACCACCAACGACACCAACACCACCAACGACACCCCCAACACCACCACCAACACCACCACCAACACCACCAACGACACCAACACCACCAACGACACCACCACCAACGACACCACCAACACCACCACCAACGACACCACCACTAACGACACCACCACCAACACCACCACCAACGACACCAACACCACCAACAACACCAACACCACCACCACCACCAACGACACCACCACCAACACCATCACCAACAACACCACCAACAACACCAACACCACCACCAACGAAACCACCAACGACAACACCACCAACACCAACACCACCAACGACACCAACACCACCACCAACACAACCAACAGGTGAACTGGCAGCTGCTCTCTCGCTCGATCTCGCTGGCGGACTTTGAGAACCTGGTGCCGGTGAAGAGCGCCTTCTTCAAGTACGGCCTGCAGATCCTCGGCCACCGAGAGGCCGTCATCCACGCTGACCAGGAGGTCACCATCCGCATCGGATGTCCCCCCTTCAAGGTACCGTCATCCTTGATTTAGGGTGTTTTGTCTTGAAATTTGTGGGTAAATAAGTTTTTTTAATTACAATCTACTTTTATAAAATCTTTTTAAATTTAGTATAATAATATAATTTATGAGTATAGTCTATTAAATGCAAAAATGTATAATATATATTTCTAGGGTCTTTTAATCACATCATCTAGTATTTTGTTGTTGTTTTAAAATCTTGGTTACACAAGCATATATTTACTAAAACCTCTAACAGCACTTATATACCTCTGCCCCATCCACCTCTTTCTCCATCCTCCTATTCCACCCCCCTCTACTCCATTGCCCCATCCATTGACCCATCCCTCCACCCACCCTTCCCCTCCCACAGTCTCAATCTCTCGCCTTCACCTTCACCTTGAGTCTCGAGGACGGCAGGGAGGAGTACGGGGGCATCAAGTTGAACCGCTACGGAATGCAGGAAATGGTCGACCACGTCTCCTTCTTCACCATCAGACCTCCCGAGAAGGGCGCCTACAGGTGCTTGCTCTGATGTTTTTAATTTTTTTTACCTGTATTTTATTTTTTATTTGTTTAAGTTTTTATGCCTTTTTTCTTTGTAAATTTTTTCACGAAGAATGTTATAATTTTGTTTTTTCCATTTTTTACTTTTTCGTTATTTAGAATTTATTTCAATTTTATAATTTCGTTTTTTACATTTTAATCTCTTACCTTCTATAAACCATCATCTGCCGCACAGACTGATCATCTACGCGAAGGACTTGGACGTGCAGACGAAGGAGGGCGTTTATGGAGGAGTTTGCGAGTACGAGGTGATCTGTCAAGCGAGCAACATCCGCCCACAACCCTTCCCGCCCTGCGTGCACACCAGCTGGGGACCAGGCGATTCTGCCGCCAAATACAACCTTCAGCCGCTCCAAAAGGGTGCAATCTTCAGCACCGTGAACGGCCTTGCCGAAGTGAGGTTTGGTACGCCGAAAGAAATGCGGTTTACTGTTAAACTGAAGAGTAACACGCAAGATGAGAAGGCGCTTGCTGGCTTCGTGATGCACCGAATGGTGAATAATGTGGCAGTTTTCACGATCAACGCTCCCAGCAGGGGCGAGTTTGGTCTGGAGATCTACGCCAACGACCCTGACGTCGACGGCAACTCACTCTACCACGCCTTCCAGTACCTGGTGCTGTGCAATGAAGTGGTGACGAGTGTGCACCCGCTGCCCAGTCTGCCCAGCGGCTACCTGGGCCCGCAGCCCGTCTTCAAGAAGCTAGGCCTCAGCACTGTCAGCCACCACGACCCCTACATCCAGGCGGAGGCAGACGAATTCAACATTTCACTCGCCACCACGCAACCACTGCGCGTCACTTCGCAACTCATCTACTGCAACAACAACGCCAACGACGACGTCAGCGAGTACGTTCTGCAACAAAGCACCAAACAAGGCGTCACCCTGCAAACCAGGCTGCCCCAGACCGGCCTCTACAAACTCCAGATCTACGCCCTGCCCTACAACGACCCGAACGAAAACCTACCCGGAGTCTACAACTACCTACTACTGTGTCGCTCATCTCGACCCAACCTCTACCCCTTCCCGAAGCAGTACGGCCAATGGAAGGAGGGGTGCTTCCTGCACACCCCCTTGAACGGGGTCCTAGCCGCCGTGCTGCACAAGTTCCTCGTCAGTGTTCCCAAGGCGCATTCGGTCGCCATTGTAGCGGGCGAGGAGTGGAACCAGTTGGAGAAGAATTCCGCAGGTGCTGTTGTCGTTGTTGTTGGTGATGTGGTTGTTGTTGATGTGGTTGTTGTTGATGTGGTTGTTGTTGATGTGGTTGTTGTTGATGTGGTTGTTGGTGGTGGTGTGGTTGTTGGTGGTGGTGTGGTTGTTGTTGGTGGTGTGGTTGTTGTTGGTGTGGTTGTTGGTGGTGTGGTTGTTGGTGGTGGTGGTAGTGTTTTTGTTGTTGTTGGTAATGTGCTTTTACTAAATTCATCATCATCATCACCATCATAACCAGCATCATCATCATTACTGTCATCACCCCATCCCATCACCACCACCATCATCACCACCCCCACTTCTATCATCATCACTACCCCCACCATCATCATCATCATCATCACAGGTGACTGGGAGGGTGATGTGATGCTGAAAGGGCACGAGGGTAAGGTGGCCTTATGCGCCAACCTCAGCACCACCGCCAAGGCCTCCTACAGCACTCTGTTAGAGTACTCGTTATGAGGAGGGGGGGGTAGGGTGGTAGTACTGTGTACTGTGTGTGTGTTTGTGTGTGTGTTAGGGTGTGTGTGTGTGTTTGTGTGTGTGTGTGTGTGTGTGTGTGTTTGTGTGTGTGTGTGTACTTTGTGTGTGTACTTTGTGTGTGTACTTTGTGTGTGTGTGTGTGTGTGTGTGTGTGTGTGTGTGTGTGTGTGTGTGTGTGTGTGTGTGTGTGTGTGTGTGTGTGTGTGTGTGTGTGTGTGTGTGTGTGTGTGTGTGTGTGTGTGTGTGTGTGTGTGTGTGTGTGTGGTGAGGTCTGAGGAAGGGTGTGTGGTGAGGTCTGAGGAAGGGTGTGTGGTGAGGTGTGTACTCAATGCGTGCTGAGGTTTGGTGAAGGGAGATTTTGGTTAGTGAGATGAGGTTTGGTGGAGTGTGGTGTGGTGTAGTTGCTGGGCTTTTGGTGAGTGTGGTGATGTCTAGTGATGTGTAGGTAGATTGAAGTGTGGGCAGTGTTCTTTAGTGAGTAAATCAACCACCTCTTTGACTCGACTTTTTTCGAATAAGCAACTTCGATATATTCCTAATGCGGACATACAGCACAATACTATATATAACATCGAGACAACTTTCATGATCGAAAATCGAAAATATTCTCGATTTTATGATCTTGTGATCGGCTACATTCGAATAATTCGGGACTCGTTTCAACTTATGGCCATTTAGATAGAATTCAAATCGCGTTCTTTTGAAGATTTTAAACTCTTTAAACTTTCCATTGCCTTGATCCATGCTACTCCTTGAATTGCCTTATGTCTTCGATCATTCGAATCTATAATCATTCATTAATCATTTATTAATCACACTTTGATTATCTTGAAAGCAGCACACTTGAGCAGTCATTACTGAAAGTTTTTTTTCAAAAAAATTAAGAAATTATCTTTATGCAAATTAAATATAAAAATCTTCCATCACTACTAGATATTCCAGTCTACTCTGCTAACCAAATACCTACCATCGCTTCCATACATTTTGAGCTTGCTGCTTCTAGCTTCATACAAGAGGATACAGATTCTTTATATTTAAGCCTTCAACACGCCTCAGTGCACTTTTGTATGCGTGCTTCGATCAACGCTTCCCCAAGCACACTAATCATCGCCCTTCTCTACACCTCCCATGCCTTTGTAACGGAATTTTAGATTTTGGAAATCAGTTTTTTTAGTAGTTTTGAATCATCATCAGCATCGTCCTCGTTGCAATTAAATTAATCACTTTACTGCCCCACAACAAGAACACCCTTTCAATACACCTCTTTCCTACCTAGCACTTCCAACAAACTATCTCTTATTCTTCCAAACTTTAAGATATATGGGTTATTTTTTAAGTTGTATACGTCAAATTCACTCAAAAATTACTTTTAGTAGTTATTTTTCTTTTCTACCTACTCGATATCTTGCTAATAAAAAAGCTTTAGGTAAGCAAATATTTTAAATATTGTTTACTAAATGATTTCTTGGCTAAATAATAGATAAATAAATAGAATTATTTAATTATTATTTAGTTAATAAAGTATTTAATTATTTGTAATGATCAAACTTTTCGACTAATACTTGAAGGCGAATTATAATTTATAAGGCACTTTAAAGTTCTCTGACTCCTTGCTCACCTCCCGATCACGTGATTGCAACTTTATGTAGCGAGTATTTTTAAGAATGATTCAACGTTTGTACTTTTATTTATCATGTTTTTATTTGTAGTTACAGACTTGCGATCATTCAATAAAGATCATGTTGAAAGGCTTTCGTCTTTTGGAAATAAATTTATACGACAATTTTTCGTCAGATTTTTAGAAGAATAATTCTCGTTTGAATATTGGCTCAGAATAATTTGGATTTGTCATGAAGTTGATGATTTACTTTTTGTTAACACCGCATGTTAGAGAATAAATCCTCAAAAGATGTTGGTGATGGTAACGACAAAGCCTTCGAAAGGTAGCATCCAGTGCAACAATACACTCTCTGAAACGCTCAGATTTAAGGAAGCCGGGCTCCCTCAAAACACCCAGCACCAAGACCTCAATGCTGATGCAAAACATAAAAAAACGTGGAGACAGCAAAAAAACTCATTTAGAACTGAAATGTCTGCTTGAAGATGGTTCGTTGCCCATGTGTCAAGCAAAACAAGCTAATATCATTTTTTAAATGTAAAATGAAAATTAATAAAGACATTTTACCGGTGAAGGAATCAAATTGTAGCGCTATATAGCTATAATAACTATAATAGTTAACACTTGTTAATAAATCTTCCATTTTTAAATCTTTTTATTTAAATCACATTTTGAAATTGGGAAAAACGATATTTAATTATCTATTATAAACAACCTTTGATAAAAATGTCATTTTCATGCAAACAAAAACAGGAAGAAAAATTGTTTTCCAAAATTGCACACATTTAGTAGTTCGCTTACAAGGGTCTTACACTATTTCCACGATAGTTTCATTTGAAATTCATTACTCTAAACTGTCATATAGTCTTAAAATTTCGAAAATCCACTTAAGGAATCGTAAAGCTTATATAAAATTACAAAATGTTCATAGATTATGGCTATTTCAATAAGTAAAATAAGCCAGATATTAAACTAACTATAAATAATACAATTTTCAATGGAAAACATCAAATTTTGAAAATCTTTATTCAAGTGAATTGCCACAGTAGGCCAGTAAGACTGTCTCTAGCACTTGCCACGCTCTGTAATAACTCGTCGATCCGCATCACAGACTGGAGTGGTGATGATGATGATGATGGTGGTGGTGATGATGGTGGTGGTAGTGTGGTTTCTGAAAGTAGTGAGTTTGTAGGTGAAAATATGTTTTCCAAATAAAACTAAATGAAATATGAATTCCAGACAATGTAACAAACACTAAGGCTGATACTTCTCAGCACTACCACTCCACTCCCATCCACGCCACACAGCTCAGTGAGTGTGTTGATGACAGATGTAGTTTGGGAACCATCCACCATACTGGACTCTTCTCTCATCACGCACACCAGCTTCCACGCGAATAACCCCGCGCATTCGTTGCAATCTTTGGGCTTGAGAGAGGAAAGTAATCTAGTTGTATGGCAACCTTAAACTAACTTCATATTAATAAATAAAGTCAGCTACATAATCTTTTAAGCTAAAAAAAGCTTCAAAATATTTGTTTCAAATGTATAATCCATGAATAGAAAAGGATCACATGTTGCAAGGAGGGAGGGAGGTTGAGATGGTGTTTGATGAGCGTTTTGAGGGTCCTTCCCAACTGCAGCACTTCTGTCAGTCTGCCAACTATACTGCCATGCCAGACACTGACGTCACCAAGAGGGGTTCTTGATGATGATGATGAGAAGGATGTCTGTAAAATGGGGTTACTGATGAGCTGGATTGACAGGTTGAATTGAAAGCATTGAAGTGGTTGTGCTCCTTGTGGGAATTTTCGATTTATTTTTGAAAATGTCAGGCAAACATGGAGAGATCAAATAGTAAGAACTATTTTTTCAACATGACATTAGTTTCAAAATGAAAGGCCAAATTTTTAAAAAATCATAATTAAAAGAAACCAGATCACTTTCAAGATAACAACTCAACCCTATCGAACAATCTCAGCACAATGACCTTATCTATGAGACTGCAGAGATGCCATAGCCTAATACAATTCTCCCTCTCTTCAACCATGTTCATTTCTTCTCGCATCTCCATCCCATCTCTTCTCTTCGAAACCACTTCCACCCTTTCCAGCATGCTCGCCAAACCTTCCTTCACCATTTCGTTCTTCAAGGAATTACTTCTGGTTTCATAATCACTTTCCTTGAGGGAGCTGCTGCTGTTCGTGCGATTTTGTGTGTGGTTTTTTTCGTTTGCGTTGATTTGGTTTTTGAATTGGGTGCTGAGATACTCCCACAAGAGAACTGATTGCTGGAGTGGTTGCAATATGAATAAATGAAAGACCAAAACATAATTTTAATGAATAGAAAGCTTTATCTTGTCATTAATTTAATATGTTCAAAATGCGGATTTTTTTATAATAAATACTGATTGGAATAAAGACAAACCAAATTTGTTTGATAATACATTTTATGTTTTGGTATAAAAGACTTTGTTAACTACTTATATATAGCTATTAGAATATTTAATAATAAATATTAATAACTAAATTTTTTTTAATTAGTTTGAAATCAGAAAAAAGCTAAATAGACCTGGTTTGGATGGAGAGGAGTGAAGATGCGACAGAGAAGAAGAAATGTTTTTGGTTTCTCGAAAAACTCAATAAACCTTTGAGAGAATGGGACAAGAAAAAAGAAATTTGAATGATTTGATTCTGCATTTTTCAATCGTGGGATGAAAATCAGTCATTTAATGTTTTTTAATTTTTAGGACACGTGAAGGAGATCATTAGAACGTTAGTCAAATAAAAAAAATAAAGTCAAAATAAATTCTTACTCTGAATCATAGGTAGGGATATAAACCAGATGAAGGGTTTTTTTCACTATCACGATTTTTCCTTCGCTTTGACTATTCCTTCCCAGGTACTGAATACAGAAAGGTTTCAGAAAAGTTTTCAAAGTACTTGAGAAAATTAATTTAAAATTAAAAGATATATTGAAGTATTTATTTAGAAAAAAGTACAATGTAATAAAGTATTAAAACAATTCCGAAGTGGCATAATGCAAAGAGTGTTTCGAAACCAGCGTAAAAATAAATAAATAAAGTGAACTTCCGTAAAATCTAAGTCTTCAAACCTTTTAAAAAAACCTTGTTTTAAATGTCTGAAAATCTCGTTATTGAAAAATTTTAGCAAAAACATCGAAACCTTCAAGACAACAGCCTGTTTGTGCAGCAGGTACTCTTGAAGGAGCAGACAAAAGCCCTCACGCCTGGCCACCATTTCACTGCCTGTCCAGCATTCTGTGGGCAGAAAACCTTTCGACGAAAGTTTAAAATACTGTTTTGAGTATTTCACTGATTTATTAATAAATAATTAATGTTTTATTATTTAAATTAATTAAATCATTTACACCACCCACTTCCTTCTCCACTGCCGAACTGCGTCTCCAGGAAAGAATAGGGATCTTTCTCGTATTGCCGCACGAAAGCTTCATACACTTCCAAAGAATTGAGATTATAATTCACAACTTTGCATCGAAATGAGATAGACAGTTCGTTTACATTGAAAAGAGCAATTAATCGATTTTATTATAGAACAAATTATTTAAAATGAGCTTTTTTAAAGCTTTTTTGGCTATAATAATAATAATAATAAAATTCCGTAAGCCTAAATACGAAAAAATACACCAAAACTTATTAAATTAACGACTTAGCACAGCATCAATTACAAAACACCAAAAGTGAAGCACCTAGAGAACTGTAAGACTGCAGAACACTCAGCAAGTTCCTGTCTTCACCGCTCAGAAAACAAATCTCAGACGCGTCCAGCTCGCCAACCTGAGAAAAGTTTTTCTATTGGAGTTGTTAATTTCATCGCGTTTAATATCAATCTTAGAATAATAATACAAAGTAAAAATTAGTAATTTATTTTTTTTAATTATTGCTTCAAATTTATACGTTGAAATGATCTGCAGCAATTATTAAGACGGTTTCAATCCAAGATATTTCAAAGCCAATCAAGTAGAGGTTAGAAGTGGGCTTCTAACATAGGAGGAAGATGGGCTGGTGCCTGGGTAAGCATCTATGCAGTATATCGTGGATACCTGTGAAGATGCATTAGTGGGAATGTGGAATGTGGACGAGAAGAAAGGTTTTGTGGTGAGAATGCCAGAGGTTTTCTTGTGAGGGAAGAATTGATGTTTTAATGATTAAATTATGAAAGAGTGAAAGAAATAATAATAAATAAAGAAAAACATAAAATGAAGTATTTCAGCTCGTCCGGGTTTACGTTACGTCAATAATATTTGTCGTTGTATTGTATTTCCTTGTATAGAAGAAAAAACCTGAAACGAGTTGATTGTGGTGGGATTATGAGAGTGCAACACAGTCATCATTTCCTCCAACCACTCTTTCCTGCCACACCCTCCATATTCCAACATCAACTTCTCCAGTCCTACGTATGTTGATAAAATCTAGAATATTTAGCAGTTTTTAAAGTAATATATTAGTTTATTTATATCTATAAACTTTAATAATAAAGTATATTTCTATTAGTTCATTTATTCTATAAACTTTAATAATAAAGTATATTTCTATTAGTTCATTTATTCTATAAACTTTAATAATAAAGTATATATCTATTAGTTCATTTATATCTATAAACTTTATAATAGAGCTTAAATAAACTTTATAGTTTTGAAGTTACTTTATTGTCTGATTTATTCTAATATTCAAACAAACCCGGTTCTAGTAATAGATTGCATTGAATTGGAATAAATTTAATTTATTTGAAAATAGGTTTCTCACCAAAAAAGTTTCCAATCGAAATGAATGGAGTCTTTTCTACTTTCCCGCACTTTTTTTTCTCATCTTTTTTCTTTTCTTTCTTTTGGACACTTTCTCTTATTTGGTAAAAAAGTTTTTGAAATTTTGAAATTTTTAATTGTTTTAACTTTAAAATGTATCATCTGAATGATTCATCGAATTTCAAAGGTTTTTAAACTCTTGATTCAATATATAAAATATATTCTATGACTAAATTTTTGCCCCCACCTTAGAGCATACGTCATCAAACAACGCAGAAGAACGCTGCTTGCTTCGGGGATGCTGAGGTTGGCATGGATCAGCAGCTGAGACATCAGATCCTCCAAGAAGTTTATCATTTTACCCTGTCGCAGGAGCTGAAAGGGTTTAACTTTAAGGTATTGAATGATCAAAAATACATAACAAGGTAATCTAGAATTTTAATTTTCTTTTACATTGTTGTTTTAAAATCTAAAATGTGATTTTATATAAAAAGCTTGATAATTTCTTCACCATAGCAACATTAAGGAACTTTGGCTGGCTGGTAGGTATTGTTTCATTGGATTCTGTCAATTGAAATTCGAAAAAATTCATTGAAAAACTTTACATAAACACACAGACAACCACCAACAAACATTTACACACCCACAAGCACACACACACACAAACACACACACACACACACACAAACTTGGAGTGCCGTTAGCTCGTTTATAGTGTGTATCGCTCAGTGTTATTTCTTTGAGATTCAACATCTGTCATACGGTTTGGAAATTTAAAAAGTAATAGAACCTTTTTTAGTTTAACATATTTTATATGAGTAAATAAGCAACTTATTCTACTTAATCAATAATTGTAGAAAATTTATTTGAGAGAGAGAGATATATATATATATATATTTATATATATTTAAATTCAATGGACTTCTAAAGCAATGCCTTCCTCTCCATTACACACCTACCTTTTTGCCTTCTGAACTCACACTTTGAGCAGCTAACAACTTCTGCATTTGAAAGCATAAATATTGAATCAATTCTAATTCAAGTTTACAACATTCCTTTCATGAATCTTTCAGACACTTATCAGACAAACATGAAAAAAAGTCAATTCAGTTGGTTTATCATTAAAAAACGTTCAAAGCGACATCAAAACCATTTTCAATAAAGAAAAAATGAATAATAGCAAACATGAACAGAGCTGTTCTCTGGAAGTGCCCTGTGCAGCATGCCCACATACATGAGTCTCAGGTAGTTTGAGAGGTCTTTCAGGCCCATCACGAGCTATTTGGTGGTGGTGGTGGTGGTGGTGGTGGAGGTGATGAAACTAGGAGGTTGTCGTTTTCTTAAATACTCTTCAAGTTAGACAAATATATTTAAATATTAATCAATAAACCAGAAATGCAAAACATTGCTGCAAACACTACAAAACTAATACAAATACCTAAACAAACATCAACACCCACACACCTCAACAGTGAGACACTGAACTCTCAGAGAACCAAGGCTTTCTTCACAAGATTGCATACAAGAAGCGTCCAAAATGTCTGCATGTTTCCTAAAGAGAAAAATGAAATAGAATAATTGAAAAGTAGATTAAGGAAGGTTTATTAATAAATATGGTAAATAGCGTGAGAAACGCAATAAGTATGAACTCTATTATATAGGCAATGGAAAATAAAACATACTCTTCAATGAAATTTCCATACTGAAAGGCTTAAGAAGAA
Organism: Piscicola geometra; assembly: GCA_943735955.1. NCBI lineage: Eukaryota > Metazoa > Annelida > Clitellata > Hirudinida > Piscicolidae > Piscicola > Piscicola geometra. The sequence goes on from OX030961.1 coordinate 4,364,481, forward strand.
AATCAGCCTTTAATCGAAACAACCCTTTTAACAAAAGCATGCAATGAATAAGTTCACCATGCGATGGACGAGTTCATAGCGACGCACAGACCTTGCTTGCTTTAAGAAGAGCTGAAGCTTGGCGACGTAGGCCTGCAGCATCGAGGAGAGCGTCTCTTGTGGAATGTCCTGCAGTTGGAATGGATTTGGAATAGAATTGAAGTTTGTTCCCAAAGTTTAATAGAACTATTGGAAGGTAATTGGAATGTGGCTTAATAAAACTATTGCACAAAATAACCTTTTTAAAACTGTATTAATGAAATATTATAATAAATGTTTTCCTTTGCGAATGCTTTACATATTGAAAGCGGTTTAATGTGCAGAATAATTGCGATTGAGTGAAAAATTATGGTTTTTGTTTTTCTTTTTTTCTTTTTGCTACTGTTTTGTTAATGTTGAAGTTGAAGTACCTTGGCGCGGAGGTGCTTGAAGTTGTAGACACAAACTCTGAGGTTCTTGTTGATGTAGAGGAGGCTGTAGAGCAGGAAGATGTGACTGTTTATCAGCTTCTGTATGTCTCGATATGTATCTTCGTCTGTGTAGGATGTTGTTCGAATCATTTTGCTAAAATGATAAATTAAAAATGAAGTAAATTATTTAAACTGATATAATTTCATAAATCTCTCATAATTAATATTTAAATGTTCGATAAAACTTCAAATGACTTATTAAGTTACGATCAACAATTTAAAATCAAAATGAGAAAAATCACCTTCAGGCACGTTTAGCAAGCAAGCAAGAAGTTTCTTATGAATCAAGTTCCACAACCTGTCATCAGCAATGTCTTTTTCCCTCTCTTGAGTCCATGAGTGCCTGTGTGGTGGTTTTAAAGAAATGTTTATATGAATAAATAAAAGGATGAAGTGGTATAAGAGTTAACTAAAAGATCGAAGAAATATAATTTATTATCAATCTTATCATTTATTTTCCAATAGTTACGTCTCCATTATTTATCCATCATTCATTCATCGTTTTTCTCCCATTCAAATATTTATCCACTATTCATTCATCTATATAATCTCAATACATTCCATTTTTTCCATTCATTATGCATGCATGCATCTTTCACTCATCCATTCGCAAACAATGCATGCTTCTTGCTTTCTTCCACCAAGTCTCCAAAACTCATAGAGTCTTTGGCGCCCCCCTTGACTGCAAATTAGGATTGAGTGATCATTAAATTATTTATTTTTCAATTAAAATCAAAAAGTTATATAACAGATGGCTCATCGGCTATATCTGTAGAAAGACATAAGCCATTGATATGACTGAGTTTCAATAGAATACGTTTTTTTTCGTTATTATGAATAGAATTGATCTTAGTTGGAACAATTTTTTCGATACAATAAAATACAATCAAATCATGATTAAAAGATTTAAAAACTAAACATTTACCACTAGATTTATGATAGATAACTTTTAATTTTTTAAGAAAAAACTATATAAAACCAGAGTCACGATGGATAACTGTGAATTTGTTAAGAATAATGTTGGAATCTTTGGGAAAGTACCAATGAAGAGTGTGGTGAAGGACTGTGCAGCCTGTTTCGAGAGGAAGATGCCGTCAAAAAAGCAGCTCAGTGGATGGGTGCTGAGGTGGGAACAGTGATATGGTATTGAAGATATTAGTGAATTAGTATTAGTGGAGCTATTAAAAGAACTATTAACGTAGTAGTAGTGGTGCTGAAACATTGGTGATTGTTTTGGCAAAGCTTCAGATGGTAAAATGGGGTTATGAGAATGTGGTAATAAAAGAAATGGTAGTTACTAGTTTTAACAACGATTTAATTAACAATATAGTTTTAGAAGACATAAAACAGTTTTTGCTTGAAGAATCATTTAATATTTCCCGTTAAGTTATTTATACGGCTATGCGATAGAAAATCTTTTTTTACGAAAAACAATATGACTCGAACCATCGTTTGTGTAGCTTGAAAAATAATAATTTTGTAAACAAATATATTATTCTTTAATCCAGCCATGAATAAATGTATCTTGTTCAGCAAATAGACTTGAAAGATATCAACGGGAAATTATGGAAATATACCTCTCATGCATTGCGAACACCCACTGTATCTTCCCGGACATGTACGTTGTTTCTATTCCCTCCAAACAGAAAAGAAACTGTCGTAGAGTTTGTTACTAATACAAAGTAAAAGCACATTTCTATTAGAATTTTTCATTCTTCAATAAAAGTAATTGGAAAGCAAAAAAACATCTTTTGGAATCTTCAGAGGCGGTTCAAGGTTTCAACAAAATACCATCTTAAAGTACTTACATCGACTTCAATGATCTTTTCTCTTCTAAGCACCTGCTCCATCTGAGGCAGTATGCTTGCCTGCAGTACGGGGTGAGAGGTCTATTAGTGGCACTTTATGCATCTTTGGTGTTTAAGAAGCACATAAAATGTAAGAGAATTAATGATTGTGTAAATTTTTAACTTTAACAGGTTAAAGCTTAATAGTTGTCTTTATAACTTAACTGTATCTGAATAAAATTAATATTTAGGGATGCAAACGGTTAACCAATATATATATTTATAAACATTTTAATTATAACTCGCTGAACCTTCCTTTCAAGAAGAGTTTCATAAGAAAGTCTTTTGATCCCCATTCCTTCTCCATCGTTCCAGAACGGAACTGAAAAATCTATGTGTATTGAGTAAAATACATTTCTTTGTAATTTTTTAACGTTTTTATTTCATTGTTCAAAAACACTATTACTGCACCATCACTACAACATTACTAAAAAATAAATGTTATATATGAAATCATGTTAAATTAATATTCAATAGAAAAATTTTTTTTTTTAAACAGTAAGAAAAAAAAGATAAACCAACCGAGTATGAAATGTTTTCCACTCTTATGCAAGTTTTCAAAATACTTGAAAAAGTAGTTGGTGAAGCCGCTAATTCCCTATGGTGAAATCAGGCATCGCTGATAATTCTATGTAATATTCATCTAAACAGAAGTCTAAGCCTTTATCTTTGAAACATTACATAAAAAAACTAACTTGAAATATACAATACTAAAAATCTTTTTTTTTAATCTTAAACAACTTCTAATTAAAGTTAACCTCCTTCTTGGTTAACCACAAAAAATGATCGCCAATATTCACTTTGCCAACCACATAAACAATCCCCTTAGCAAGCACCTCCACAAACACTCACTTTTTCCTCTTCTTCAAAGCTAACGTACAACACTTTGAATTCCAGAACACTTAATAGACCATACACACTGCCTTCCAAGACTGCCTGTCCGGCCAGCAATGGTATCAGGCGGTACTGCAGAAGGAATAGTTGAAATAAAGATCGTCCATGTAATTATAAAAAGTATATTAAGTTTTTTTTAATATTGATTTTGTCGAAAGAAATGTGTATTGAAACCTTTTCAGGATAGTTTGATCATTATTTTGATTATAATCGTAAGCTAGGGTGCTACTTTGCCAAATAATATTTAAAGGAAATGAAAAAGCATCACTACTCACGTCCAGAATTGCACTCTAGTATTTTGTAAATCTACGACTTTCAACAACAAGACTCACCCAGTCATCGCCACTGTCAGCAAACAGATCCTCCATGAGAGGAACATACTTTGACACCATCTTCCAGTCCACCCACTTCAGAAGCCCTTCATAGCCCCACATTCCCTGCACCCGTCTCATGCACTTGCACAAACCACTCTTTTCTGAGTCATTCGCTGTTTAATTATTCGAAAATTAAAAGAAATTAAGGTGATATTCCATTGAAAACTCTTTTTTAAAGATATTTTAAAGTTATTCGTAAAATCTTATTTAATTTTGGAGACAAACGCGATAGTTTTAGAGTGTTCCCGTTCTTGTGCAACAGTGTCCTTAAAAAGTTGAATTTTGAATGGCTTTTAAACTCCTTTATTTAATATATTTATTTAATAATTTTTTTCTCAATTTAATGAAATAACTTTATTTTTCCAGCTTGGCTTGCTTTATGTCAACCACTCCACTCAAAAACGTTATAATAGTTTAGTATTTACCTTTTATCCATGCTTTTTATATTTAGATTTTTGAAAAGTTCATTTTTCTTGAGACATTTAATCATCAAATTAAAGCACTTTCATGTTATAAAAATCTCAATTGTGTTTGTGGTTTCAATCCAACCTCCAGAACAGTCTCATATACTAAAAATACAACAGCCACAACCACATCCAACGACAACATCCACAACCACATCCAACAACTACGTCTATAAGCTATAGATGTGAAAGACTACAACCCCATCCACAACCCCAACAACAACCACAACTCCAACAACAACCACATCCACAACAACAACAACCACAAGTACCTGGCTAGTATTTTGCGGTGTTCTTTAGCAAGGGCTGCAAACACTTGCAGAGGAATTACTTTCGCACCAATGATGATGGTGTCACACAGTTGCAAAAACTGTTGTACTGCACTGTCGGCTATGTGCCCAAAAGATAAATGGTTGGTTCTAAATGTTATGTTTTTAAGAGTTTCATTAGAAGTGTTGTTTTTCTTGTTTTTTTTTGTGTTTTTGTTCGGAGTTTTAGAGCTGGACATTTTTTGTTTCTTTTTCTTTCGCTATAATTTTTTTCTTTTTGAAGTTGAATCCTTAATGTATTGAATTTTTAATTTTTACTGTAAGCTGTTCACATCTATCCAGTTTGACCTCTAAATACTTTTTAAACATCAGCTACAAGTATTTTAATAGTTTCCAAAACTATTTTTTATTTTTTTAATATCAAAAACTTGAACTAATCCCACAACTAAAAACTTAGCCGATAGCCCTTTCAATCAACATGGTTATACTGAGGTCTTATTGCCAGTATTTTTGCGACTGGGTCGATGGGGTAGTCAAGGACGCTGAACTGAATCGATAATCAATATGTGTTCTATTGGCACTTTCATCCTCTCCATAGTAAAAGTTCTATATGTGGTTTAAACCATGCACTTTTTAATATAGATCTTAATATTCTTGATATAATAGGTTAATATTAATGATTTCATGCTTAATCTGTCTTAATCTTTTCTTCAGCCTTTCATCTGAAATGTTTACTATCATGACACTAACTATTTAAGCTTGTTTATGAATATAGTTCTTCTAAGCAATTACTTTGACTTTATTCTGCCTCACACAGTAGGATCATGTAAAACATTCCAGCTGGTTTGGTTATCCTCTATTTTTTAGAGGGAATACAATTTATGAGGGAATTAACTTTTTAATGAATAATGCTATTTTAAAATTTCTCTATCTGTTTATTAATCATATTTTGAAAATAAAAAAGTATTTTTATTCTAAGGAATTAGTTTTTATTGCTTTGAGTTTTAGTCCATCTTTACAGTGAAATAAAATAAAATAATTTATCCAGTGCCATAACTCCAAGCAATTCTCAAATTAGGTATTTTATTTCATTTTAGTATATTCTAGAGTATCGACTGAGAATTTATTAACGCACTGAAAAAGTCTTGAAGACTCTCTTTCGTGTTTGTTTCCAAATCAACAATTTAAAAATCCGATGATTCAAATCCCCCTATAACTGACCCATAAATACAACACCAAACAAACACACTCATATACACACACCTGTTCAAACACACACGTGTCTTTAGACAAACATGTGTTCGTTGGCGTGCGTGTGTGTGTTTATGTGTGAGTGTAGGTTTGGCGTGCTACTAATATCAATGAAGGGACATTCAGAACTAAGAACACTCGGTGATACTCGCAACAAAGGTAGTCTTGATAATGATGAGGGTCAAAGAAATGCATCTTGATAATGATGATGATCAAAGGGTCGTTTACCAAAGGGTCTAAATGATAAAGAAATGGGTTGCGAAGGGAGCTGGTGCGTTGATATTCCAGCGAGAGGAGCTCGCGAAACGTCGGTCAGTGTCGATGGGAGCTAGCGTGGGTGATCGAGGTACTGATGATGTGAGCGTAAAGTTATCTCTATAAAAAACTGTGTCCCGCTAATGAAATGGAGCTAGATTTAATCAACACTTTGAATTCGAAACAAAGGTAGTCGAGCGGTGGGTGGGCGGGTGATGACCTAGCGGCGCTGCTGAGAGTTGAACGCAATGACCGAGCACCGAACGATCATCTAAGTAAAAACTTGTCAATTTGCAGCTAAAAGTTGAACATAGTGAAACTTGTGGACAGTGAGAAGTGGCGGTGGAAGTAGAGAAGCAAATGAGATTATCAAACATTGTGTTTAAAAAGTAAATTAAAATAAATAAACGAGTAATCAAAGAGCTGAGTGAGATATAGTAGAAAACAAAAAAATGAAACAAGGGATAAAAAAGAGAAAACAGGAGAAAAAAGAGAGGCTGAGGCTTCTTAATCTTCTTCTTCGCAGAGAGTTCTCCTCCTTGCCATGCCCTTCTGCTCTGCCATCGGGTCCACGGCAATAGCCCCTGTGGTTGTTGAGGTAGTGTTGGTGTAGCTGTATTGTGGTTATGATGGTGTAGTTGTGGAAGTTTTGGTGTAGTTGTGGAAGTTTTGTGGTAGTTTTGGTGTAGTTGTGGTATCTGTTGAGATAGTGTTGGTATAGCTGTGTTGTGGTTATATGCAAATCACCTTTTATTGAATGTTTATTTAAGAAAAGATGTTAAGCCGAGTATTAGTTATTAGGTTTGGAGAACGTATTGATTCAATCATAACTAATTAAGCCATTAATTTCATAACAGAATAATAGCATAATTGACTAATTAGTCGAAAAAAAGCGACTCACTATCGGTGATTCTCCTGGCAATCAGCTTGAGCACCTCATCGATGATGATGACAGGGAAGGAGATCTTTAGCACTGCCATCCACTCCTCCACCGTGAGAGGGGTGATCTGGAAGACCGTCTGTGTTGGGAGGAAATGACGATATGCAGTGAGGTGGAAAGTTGCTGGTGTCGATTTCATTCTTAAGTGGGGTGGGAAGTTGGTTTGGTGAATAGTGATGCACTGAATTGGTTTTCAAATTTTCCGATATTTGACCACCAAATCGATCAAACAAATGTTTTGTATAATTATAAATTCCAAGTCTTTATTAAATTTAATGAAATTTTACAAATTAAATCTAAAATTTATCTATTAAAACCAATTTCTAAAAAAATCCCGTTAAATCAAATTCTGTTTGTAAAAAAATAGAAATCTTCTCAAATCAGATCTTCAACAGATGTATGACACACCCGCTTATGAAATACGGCCTACAGGAGAAAGTTATCTGGCTTTGCTATCTAAAAGCAATACCATCACACCAATTGTTGTTATAACGATCTGAGCATAATCATAAGCAGTGTCTGGGGTGGCACAAATCTAATTAATCAAGTAATTTTGTAAGTTAAAAGTCTTAAAACTTATTACATTTTTAAAATGTTAAAAGTTAAACTCAAATCGACTAAAGTCAAACCTGTTCCTGATTTTAAAAAAAATACACATAAAAAACACACACACACTCTTTCTCTCTCTTTCTTTTTTTTCTGACACAAGCCACAATCACACAAAACGTTACATCACACAATCAAGACAATCCTCCAGCATAATCACAACTTCCTACTAAACCACTACCAGCAGATCCCCACCACAACCGCTACTACGCCACAGACAACATTACCTCACCCACCACCACAAATATATATATATAGTACACTATAATGTATGATATATTCATGCCACGACCACACCGACCACCACCAACCACCACTACCACCACCACACTGACCGCCAAAAAGTCGACTTCGAGGATGACAAAGTGCAGGCTCATGGAGAGGACAATGGCGCCCATCAGCCACTTGTTGTACCAGGGCGGCATCACCAACAGACTCTGGTTCTCTGAGATACTGAAAGGGGTGTACGAGAAGGTGTTGTTGTGTTGTGATTGATTTTGTGAAGTTCTTTGGTTTGACGTGTTGTACTGTGGTTGATTTGTGTTTATGAAAGATTGAAGTGAAATGTGTGATAGGACGTAGATGGGTATGTGAAGTATGTGAAACAATATTGCACACACACACACACACACACACACACACACACACACACACACACACACACACACACACACACACACACACACACACACACACACACACACACACACACACACACACACACACACACACACACACACACACACACACACACACACACACACACACACACACACACACACACACACACACACACACACACACACACACACACACACACACAAAAACACATACACACACACACACACACACACACACACACATACACACACACACACATACACACACACACACATACACACACACACATACACACACAGACACACACACACACACACACACACATACACACAAACACACAAAAACCTGTTAAGAGCGTTGAAAATCTCAATGACAACCAATACAGACAAAGCCATGGTCTTAGGTTTGGGGTTGTCGAAGATTGCGCAATCAATGCCTGGGTACATCCGAGGCTCAGCTAAGCACTGCATGTGATGAGTCTGTGGTGTGGGGAGATGGAGTTTTGTATAAGAAGACTCAATGCTTGATTAATGGAGGTAAGTATTGAAATTATATGAAAAAGTTAAAATGAAACTTTGTTAAACAAGTTTTAAAGGAACCGGTTCAAGAAAATACGTTATGAATTTGTGACAAAAAATATAAATGAATTGACATTTAAAAAATGGTACGATCAAGTAGGAATATTTTTGAAAACCATTCATTTAACATTGAGGTTTCCAGAGTTTTAGGTTCAAGTTGAGACATTTTTAAACCCCCTTAATTTATTATTTTAACTCCCTGCAACTCTCACCAGCTGGTAGAAGTTCAGTTGAGGTCCTTTGTCGTAAGCGGTAAACCACCAAGCAGCAGCTCCAACAGTCGCAGCTCCCACGTATCCTCCGATAGCCATGTATCTGGAAACGTTAAAAAAGTTTCAATTTTTACAATTTTTTTCCAACTCGAAATAGTACATTCATACTTCATACAGCTATTAAATGCTAACTGTATTACCCTCACCCCCAGCTACCACACCAACACACACACACGCACACAAACCTGAAGAACAGCCAGTTACTGATTAAAGGTTCCTTGGCGGATCTCGGAGGCTTCTTCATGATCTCCAGATCAGGTGGGTTGAAGCCCAGAGCGGTGGCGGGTAGACCGTCAGTGACCAAGTTGACCCACAAAAGTTGAACGGGAATGAGAGCCTCTGGCATGCCAAGAGCCGCTGTGAGGAAGATGCACACCACCTCACCGATGTTCGAGGAAATCAGGTAACGAATGAACTGCTTCATGTTGTTGTAAATGGCTCTTCCTGGTATGGAGTGGATGGATTTGCAGGATTGGGTGGGAATAGTCAAAAGAAAAGCTTCTTAATGTGAATTTTTAAAAAAAGGATTTAAAACTTCTTTTTTTTAATTATCGGTATTAGAAAAAAGCTTTCACAATTTTTCGGTGAATTATGACTTTATTCGGTTCAAAGTTTGGAGTTTTAAAATCACCATTTACAGTATCAATAGATCCATTTTATCGTGCAACTAATGCACTGAAGTCTGACGGTTTTTGCCACGACTGCTTTACTATTATAAAAAATCTTCTTCTCAACCAACCTTCTTCCACAGCAGAGACGATGGTCGAGAAATTATCGTCAGCCAGTACCATCTCTGACGCTGACTTTGCCACTGCAGTTCCCGAGCCCATGGCGATTCCAATCTCTGCCTTCTTCAAGGCCGGAGCGTCGTTCACACCGTCTCCTGTCTAGTTTAGATTGAAAAAGAAATCTTGATAGAAAACTTTATTAAAAATCTTTTTCAGAAAATTAAAGATTTCGAATCGTTTCCTTCAATTAACTGCCACCATTCAACCTCACCATCATTTTAAAATCACAAACCTAACACTAAACCATCACACCATCCCACCCACCATGGCGGTAATTTCTCCATCAGCCTGCAAGAACTCGACGATCTTCGACTTGTGCGCTGGCTCCACTCTGGCGAACAACCTAGCGCCTCTGACAGCTCTGGCCTGATCCTTTTGCGGCAAGTCATCGAACTCCCTGCCTGTGAAGGACTTTCCGTCGGTCCTCTCGTTCTCACCGAAGACTCCGATACGCCTGCAGATCGCTTCTGCTGTTGCCTGTAGTCGATGGAGGAAAGAGAGTTTTGAAATATATATACAAATATTGTGTTTGGTTAAAGAAAAAAACATAATCGAAAATAGTTTATTTTTCTTATTTAGTTGTGTTTGTGCAAATAAAAATTTTTATGTTAAAGATATATTTTATCCAAAATGTTCTCTATCTTTTTACATCAAAACTGCTAAGTATAATGTATCTTGATATTCATCACGTTAATGATTTTAAGTTGACTTTTCAAAATAAAATAATTAAATATAAAAAAATAAACATTAAAAAATTAATTATTAGCGAGATAAGAGTCTATTAGGGCAAATTATTCTCGGAAGTTTCATGAGCCCAGCAAGGATTTGCAACCAGCTCGCTTGTTGTTTTCGCTTGCAGGAGTCTCAAGCAATGAGGCAATTAAAAAACTGCAAAACAAAGCGAATAGAGGCGAACAGCCAAAGAGTTCTAGCGCTGAAAACACTCTCTAAAAAGGTGCATCAAGAGACGAAAATAAAGGCTGCTCATCCTGCAATTGGGTGCTAATTAACTCGTCCGCGGCATTTTTCTATTACTTTTTGAAGAGATTTACAGCATCTATACTCATATTTGGTTAAATACCAGATATAGATCTTTGAAGATTTAAAATAAAAATTATCATTGAAATAGAGTATACAATCATTATATTAATGATCTAGCTAGAACATTGCTTCTATTTTCGAAGAAACATTCTAACACAAGATAACTGTATGACCTCAGAATGGAATAGCTAGTTTATTGAAAAGCACATAATCTATAGAATCAAATGGATTGGAGGGAAAAAATTCTTTTATATTTCTTAATAAAGTAGTATATTTTATATCATATATATAATTTAAGCATACCCTGTTAATTTGGCTTTTTACCATGTCACGAGTTAACCTATTTTCCATAAAAAACGTTATCCAGTCTAATTAAAAATATAAAAATTATTGATCTATTTTCCAAGCATTTGAACGTTTTTTTTTATTTTGTTCAGATTGGAAAAAAAGCGAAAGAAAGTCGAGAATGGTGTCTGCTAAGAAAAGAGTCGTGATATAAAGTTAAGTAAACTAGGAAACTTTTAAAATATAGCAATTAAATTAAAATATTCCAAGAGTATGAGCTTGTATGAAAACTTGGGGAATTAATGTTTGTTTTCTTTTATGCCAAGAAGTCACAAAGAATCAAGGCATTTCAAAGCCAAATCCATTACGAAACGTATTTTTGCTTTTTCAGCGCAACCTTGAAGCAAGAATATTTTGCAAAGCAGAATAACTTGTCTTATATATTTGAAAGTTAAAAATTAGCATTTAAAAAATATTAAATGTATCCAGAAATTCATCTAAAAAGCAATTTTTTGTCTAAATTAATCTTCATGCAGTACAAACTCATTCGCCCTTTCACTTATATACATTTTTCACCCTTAAACTAATTTTTCTTTCCTTTCTAAACACAAAATTTTCTACATTTTCACCCCAGTTTCTATCGCCTCTGTCACCTTGTTATCTCCGGTGATGACGATGACTCTGATTCCGGCGAGTCTGCAATTCTTGATGGCGTCAATGACTTCTTTCCTGGGGGGGTCCAACATTCCGACCACTCCCACAAAGGTGCAGTTGGCCTGGGTGGGAAAGGTCGTGAAGGTTGAAAATGTGAAAATAAGTTGTTTTATAAGAGAAATGGTTTTCATGTTAAAAAATTAATTTTCTAAAAAAATAGTTTTATGTAAAAATTAGAACTTTATAAAAAAATGGTTTCATGAAAAAATAGAGTTAAGATCAGAAGTTCTTCTTTATTCCTAATCTTTTATTGCCTGTTCACACTCACCACTATTAACCTCTTGACATTGCAACTACCATAAAAACATCGAAAAAAAACAACCGGGATCTTTCGCAATCACCACCTCGACTGCATGTCGCCCACACTAACACTCTTCCACAGTCATCAAATCACCACCAGCATTGCAACGGTAACAACCTCGTATTTTACGAACTGGGTAGCATCTTCCAGGTTCATTTCTTCCTTCTTCATCGGGGCATCGATGGTCGCAAGGGCCAGACACCTGAGAGTGTCCCTGCCTGTGCGGAGGTTGCATTGGATTGCATAGAAAAAACAAAAAGAGTTTTAGTTTCGTTCCCGGGGTCTTGCCATTTTCAATGGTTGCATTGAGGGTGAATAGAGGAAAAAAAAGTTTTGAGTTTGTTTCCATCAAAGGGTTTTACTATTTTCAATGATTTAGTGTAGCTGAATGCAATGAATTTTGATTTTTTATTAAGCTAAATTACTGTTGAAAAATAAAATTTTGATTCAAATAGTTTTGTAGATTGAAACCTGATTTCTTTGCAAATAGATACACTAAAAGGATAATTGCGCTCAAAAGAAGTCAGCCCATAAAGCTTCAAGATAAAGGAGAAAAAAATAATTAGAATGAATCTGAAGACGTTAATCAATTGGAAAGAAAGGCTTTATTTATTATTTTAAAAGAAACTTCATTTCGACTCAAGATTAAACCTTTTTCACATTCAAGTCACTTGAAAGTCGTTTAATGCTCATGGAAAAGTCATTCAAATCTCACTCAAAAGCCTTCAAAAAAAGAAAAAAAAGATTTTTTAAATTTATTTGAAAGCCTTTAATTTAAAGTTTAAAATTAAGTTCTTGTTTAATTCACTTAAAAGCTTTTAAAAGATTTGTAATACAATATTTTCTTAAACTAACCAGTTCCGTAGTACTTGACATGCTTGGCGATCTCTGCCTTCAACTGGGGGGTCATCGCCACCTTCTCAGTACCCACCCTCACGAAGTTGCATCTGTCCAACACACCCTCTGGCGCTCCCTGTGGTGTGTAGTCAAGGGGGAGATTTCAAATGGATTTCCCTGTGATGTGAAGTAATGAGAAGAGTTGGAATAGGTTTTTCGTTCTTATGTGTGTTAGTGGAATGCTGTGTGAGTGTAATGAGGGCTGTGTGCGGGAAATGTGCTTTAAAAATTCTTTGAGCAACTGCAAACATCAAAGGAAAAAAATAGTTTTTTAAACAAAAATTGCATAAAAATTTAATTCGATAAAATATTCAAAATGAATTCAACCGAAAAGATGTAATATTATTATTTAAGTTTTTTTAATAAATTTATTCCTATCTGCACCTTGATAAACTGCTTGGGTCCGGCGGCCAGCTTGTTTGGCTTGAGAGGGGTGCAGTACGAACTCATCGACTTTCTATCTCTCGAAAATTCCAGTGTAAACTCCTTCTTCCAGCCAGCCTGCAAGGCCTGGTTGCAGAGCGTTCCGAGCTCTTTCGGCTTCAAGCCGGTCTTGTCGATGTTTTGTGGGTTGAGCTTTTCAACGAGCACAGTCAAGGCTGTTTCGGTCGCTTCTCCTACTTTTTCGTAGACTCCCTTCGACTGTGGTGTTGGTGATCGGCCGATAGATGATGATGGTGGTGGTTACGAAAGATCAAGTAATGAACGAAGCATGGGCGATGATTGATAGATGAACCTCGTTGAAGTCGACTGAGGAATCGTTGCACATGGAGCAGATGGTGGAAAGTTCAACAAGACCGTCGTAGTCTGAGGCTTTAGCTGATTTTCCTCCCATGTACCTATTATTATTATTATTATTATTATTATTATTATTATTATTAGTAGTAGTAGTAGTAGTAGTAGTAGTAGTAGTAGTAGTAGTAGTAGTAGTAGTAGTAGTAGTAGTAGTAGTAGTAGTAGTAGTAGTAGTAGTAGTAGTAGTAGTAGCAGTAACAGTAGTAGTAGTAGTAGTAGTAGTTGTAGTAGTAGTAGTAGTAGCAGTAGTAGTATTAATAGTAGTAGTAGTATAAATAGTAGTAGTAGTAGTAGCAGTAGTAGTAGTAGTAGTAGTAGCAGTAGTAGTAGTAGTAGTAGTAGTAGTAGTAGTAGTAGTAGTGGTAGTAGTAGTAGTAGTAGTAGTAGTAGTAGTAGTAGTAGTAGTAGTAGTAGAAGTAGTAGTAGTAGTAGTAGTAGTAGTAGTAGTAGTAGTAGTAGTAGTAGTAGTAGTAGTAGTAGTAGTAGTAGTAGTAGTAGTAGTAGTAGTAGTAGTAGTGGTAGTAGTAGTAGTAGTAGTAGTAGTAGTAGTAGTAGTAGTAGTAGTAGTAGTAGTAGTAGTAGTAGTAGTAGTAGTAGTAGTAGTAGTAGTAGTAGTAGTAGTAGTAGTAGTAGTAGTAGTAGTAGTAGTAGTAGTAGTAGTAGTAGTAGTAGTAGTAGTGGTAGTAGTAGTAGTAGTAGTAGTAGTAGTAGTAGTAGTAGTAGTAGTAGTAGTAGTAGTAGTAGTAGTAGTAGTAGTAGTAGTAGTAGTAGTAGTAGTAGTAGTGGTAGTAGTAGTAGTAGTAGTAGTAGTAGTAGTAGTAGTAGAGTAGTAGTATTAATTACAGTTCTCCTTCGGGGGCGTATTTGGATCCAGTGACGTCAAACTGAACAGTGCCAAACTGGTTGTCGGAAGTCTTGTTGAAGATGAACAACTGCAGAAATAGAGAAGATGATGATGATTGTAGTACTAGAACTTCAACAACCACACAAAAACGAACTCACTCGTACACACACACACACACACACACACACACACACACACACACACACACACACACACACACACACACACACACACACACACACACACACACACACACACACACACACACACACACACACACACACACACACACACACACATACACACACACACACACACACACACACACACACACAGACAGACACACACACACACACACACACACACACACACAAACACACACACGCACAAACACACACAAGCACCTACCCTGCAAACGGACATCTGGTTGGTAGTAAGGGTACCGGTCTTGTCAGAGCAAATGACAGACGTGCAACCCAGGGTTTCTACTGAAGGCAGTGATCTGCAGTGATTTGTGGCAATGAATTGGTAGTGAATAAGAGGTGGAGGAGTGGTGAAGTAATAGTGAATTTTGACTGAATTGGTGGTGAATTCGTAGTGAATTTTGACTGAATTGGTGGTGAATTCGTAGTGAATTTTTGATGAATTTTAAGGGAATTTTTGATGAATTTTAAGTGAATTTTTGATGAATTTTAAGTGAATTTTTGATGAATTTTAAGTGAATTTTTGATGAATTTTAAGTGAATTTTTGATGAATTTTAAGTGAATTTTTGATGAATTTTAAGTGAATTTTTGCTAAATTTTGAGTGTAAAAGTGAATTTTTGATGAATTTGTGAGAAATTTTCAATGAATTGATAGTAAACATGCGCTAAATCTTCGTTGAATTGACAAAACATAGGCCCCACCACAGGCACCTGACAATGGCGTGCTTCTTGGCCATACGACGAGTTCCAAGGGCCAGACAGGTGGTGATGACGGCTGGCAGACCTTCGGGAATGGCAGCTACTGCTAAAGCAACAGCGATTTTGAAGTAGTAAACAGCTCCCTGTGGTTAGTGAGGGTTGGCAAGCGGTTAGTGATGGTTGACAGTGGTCAAATCGATGTTTATGAATTATCAGTAATTTTTTATGAGAGTTAGTCAGACTATGGTTGTCTTATGAAAAATTACGAAGGACATACTAAAAACAATAACTTTCAAAGTTTTGGCAATTTATTTAATTTTAAAATAAATGAAATAACTACTTATTGTTATTTATTATACAAACTCATTGTTAGAAAAAATAAAAATAACTTAACTTTTTGTTAAATTGATTTTTCAAATACTTTTATACTTTATCTATTTTTCAACTCTGTATTTACTAGCCCACCTTAAGCCACGATCCTCCGTGGGCTGGGTCGTTGAAATGACCAATGTTGATGGCCCACACAGCGATGCACACCAGTGTGATCACCTTTAGATTGTTGTTGGTGTTGTTGTGGTGGAATGCTAGACCACACTTGTTGAGATTTATCATTTCAAGAATATTTCAATGCTTTGTTCGGTTAACGAGTGCAATTGAGTTTAATTATATTTTAAAACATTTTTTTTCGTATTTAAAAATAAAAATGTCATGAAACATTGCTAGGAAATCAAGGATGAAGACTCAATACCACCCCACAAAACCCTTATAAACTCAAACGATTAACGCCAGTACCTTGGATAATTGCTGACCAAACTCATCCAGTTTCTGTTGCAGTGGAGTTTTCTCTGTTTCAGTCTCGCACATTTCAGTTCTAATTTTTCCTGTTTTTTATTGATTTTATTTTAGTATTATATTTTTTTAAACTGTTATGAAAATATGTTAAATTCATAATTATATATCATTTATCATTAATTGGCATATTTTAAATTATAATTTTAAGCTAAACTTGTTTAGTTACAACTTTATAAAATTGTTATTTTAAAGTATCAATATTCAAAATAAAGAAAAAATAATTAGATTCAGCTATATGTAATATAATGTAATATAATTAACTCGTTAATTATCTCATTAAAACGCTTAAAGGCATACCAATCTCAGTGTTGAGTCCTGTACCGATTACGACACCTCTACACTTGCCCGCTGCTATGTTCGTACCCTGAAATTATCGCACAAGGTTGTCATTATCTTCATCATCATTATCTTTAAAATTACAATTATCATTATTTTTAACACTATTACCATCATCTTCAACATCATTATCCCCACTATCTACATACTTCCAATTATTCTTAATAACATCAAGACCACAACATTGTTACTAGTCATTTTACAATTAACATATTTATAATCATCACTAAATAATCATCATTACCATCATCATCATCATAATCATCACCATCATTTTCATCGTCATCATAATCATCACCACCATCATCATCATCATCATAATCATCACCATCATCATCACCATCATCATCGTCATCATCATCATCATGATTTTTCGTCTCACCGAGAACAAAATGTTCTTCTTGTCTTGGTTGACGGCTCTGGGATCTGGTACAGCCTCAGTAAACTTGAGGACTGAAACACTCTCACCTGAGGGTGGGTTGGGGTTGGAATTGGTTCGTTGTTAGTTGATGCTGGTGTGCTATAAAACGTTACAATACGTATAACCATAAAATGTTTATCTATATATATAAATTTAAGTTGAACGCTTTAAAACTCTGCACATTTCACTGGTATATTATAACACGTAACGATAAAGATAACGATTAAAAATTAGCCAAACTCTGAAAAAAAGTTTAACGTTTCTTCTCAATGTTATATAAGAGAAGCTATAACAGACTAACCGGTCAGAATAGCTTGGTCGACACGCAGTGTGGTGGAGTAGATCTTGATAACTCTGATGTCCGCTGGCACCTTGTCGCCAACTGTTGCGTGTGTTGTTGAAGAGATGTTGTTGTGAAATGTGGTGCAGTGTAGTTTAGTGTTGTGTGTTGTTTAGAAGAGATGTGGTCATGGAATGAGTTGTAGTGTGGTGAGTGTGCTACTATTGTATGGTGTGACTAATTTGTGCCAAGTTTTATAGATAGTAATGTTCAAAATATGGTTCACTCCAAAAAACACACCCGAAACATCGCAAATGTCTCCGGGCACCAGTCCACGAGCTTTGATCATCTGAATTCCTTTGTGGTTCTTCCTGATTACCTGCAAGTTGTGTGGTTTGGTTTCGGAGAACTTTGCAGTGTTTCAATATACAGTATTGTGTTATTTATTTGTGTTGGCTAGTGTATGCTGAGTGGATATTCATCGTTATTTCGACTTTTCCAAAATTAAAAATTAAACATTGGACGTGACTTATTTAATATCTAAGCAAAACGCTTCTATGCCATTGTTATGTCACTGAAGACAGAACTAAAAGGCAGGCGATCGGCGCACCTTGGCAATCTCTGGCTCGTACTCCTTCAGTGCTTCGATAGCGTCTTCTGCATTCCTCTCCTGTGGTTGGAATTGTGTGTATTTGTTTAGATATTTAATAGATTTGTTGAGTTATGAGCTTGCGTTGGGAAATATCGGCAGTGGATTTTTTGCCTTAGTGCTCTGTGTAACGACGGAATTTCTGCTGTATTGTGTTGCGATATTTAAATTGTTAAAAAAAAATTTCTATCCACACTCCGCACCACGCAAGTTTGACTTAAACTTTTTCTATATCAAAAGTATTATTCTTAAACCTTTCTAGGTCACTAAAAGTGTCATACTAAAACCTCATCCAGGTCAGTACAAATCACGTGACTCACCTGCCAAACTCCGACCACGGCGTTGGCGATGAGGATGAGAAGGATGACGAAGGGTTCGACGAAGGCTGTTATTTGCTCCTCGCTCTCCTCGAACCAGGCAAGGATCTGTGTGTTGTCGATTGCACGCTCATTCTTGCCCAGTTGCTATTCGATTCAGTTTAAAGACTTGTTAAAACGTCACGAAGAAGGTTTGATCCCTAGTGAGAATTTTGTATTTAATTTTATTATATGATTAGCAGGCTTTAGTGTGAATTCAATAAATGTATCACTACTTAAAGTTTGAAAGCTTAGTATTAGTTAAAAAATATAAGATTCAACACTTAAATGCAGCCCACAACAATACATTCTAGTCACGACAATACAATGCTATGACGACTGTACCAAAATATTACGCAAAATTCATAAAAAGTAAATTAATCAGCTTTCCAAATGCCATTGGTGACGTAAGTGGAGGGAAATTTTGAAAGTTTTAAAATGGGAAAAACATGTATTAGGCATGCGAGTGGTTTGTGTATTAATTAACGACCCACTAGTTTTTTCTTTTACTACATTTCTAAAAAAATCTTTTATTTATGTTCACATAGCAACCTTGAGGTTTCAATCAAGTGCTCAGAAACTTCCCATTGTTAATTGGTTCGAAGTTCTATTAAATGTTATGAGATTTTGTTTCATGAATAAAAATAAAAATAACATTTTGTTTCATGACCCCTTTAAGGGACTTTACATACGTCAAGGCATTCAAGTGATTTAACCAAAATAAATAGTAACTTATTGGATTCAATAGAGTTTGAATGCTTTATTTAACAATTCTAAAGATATTTTGATTAATAATTCAAAGGTTTTATACATTTCGGATGGACAAACTTCTTAAACTAACACTTTGTGACGACAATGAAATTGGTTCTAATACTAATCAAATAATTCTTAATAAACCTCTAATGACTCTGAATAATCAAATATCAATGTTTAAAATTGAAGGTAATAAATGTCGTTTTAATAAGCCCTTCATTGTTTCTAAAACGACAAGTAATAGCTTAACCGGCAGGCAAACGACAATGTATTCCATAAAAAAGTCCTTGAGCGTTTTCAGGTACTTCAAAACCAATAGTTTGATGACAATCCTGTCGTTTAATATAGCTTAAATACTTCTAAAAAAAGATTTCGCAGTGTGTGGTAAGTACTCAAATAATGGAAAAGACAAAGATGTTCATCTTCATTGGAAGCGAATATAACTTATTCATTTTCAATATGATTAATTGCTTTTCATTACTTGGGAATTGTTATTTGATTTGAAATGATTTTTATAATAATTCTTTTAAATACTAGAATGTTGCTACTTTTTAGGAGCTCTGTGAGAATCCTTGTTTTGATGTCCTATAGTTAAATTATTTAATTAATTGATTTACATTTAATTTTATTTTTTATATCTTTGATTAAATTGGCTAAAAAATAATTGTACAGTGTTGAAAAATGTGTATCTTGAATTTTTTTAGCGCTTTACTACTTTAATTTGTTTTTCACTTTCTTCTTATAAATAATCTCCTTCATATTCGACTTAATGTACCGTTGATTATTCATTCACCATGGTTTTAGTCATTTCTACGGAGCCTACGATGCTTTACAACCTCAAAGATGCTTTAACTGGAACTCGTTTAGATAAGAAAAAATAGGAAATAAATATATATTGAAAATCGCAACTGTTTTTAAAGGTGGTACTTTGTAGAAGTTGGTTTAAGCGGAATCTCTAATTGCTAAACAGCAGTGTAAGTAATAGGAGTATAGGAGAATACTTGAAAAGCTTGTTTAGAGTAAAGGTGTTGGAAACATAGCAGTTAAATGAGGAATCAATAAGAAAACTACAAGGTAGAAGGGAAGTGAGAATAATTGTATGTTCAAGTATGAGTTGAGTGAAGGATGCGAAGATTACTAAGATGAACTCACGAAAGAGATGATGGCCGCCGAGAGGAGAATCTTGACCAGAAGGTCATCAAACTGCTCAAAAATCAACTCCCAAATCGACTTGCCTGTGTGTGTGTGTGTGTGTGTGTGTGTGTGTGTGTGTGTGTGTGTGTGTGTGTGTGTGTGTGTGTGTGTGTGTGTGTGTGTGTGTGTGTGTGTGTGTGTGTGTGTGTGTGTGTGTGTGTGTGTGTGTGTGTGTGTGTGTGTGTGTGTGTGTGTGTGTGTGTGTGTGTGTGTGTGTGTGTGTGTGTGTGTGTGTGTGTGTGTGTGTGTGTGTGTGTGTGTTTATATATGTTTATGTGTGTTTATGTTCCGTTCACATGTGTAAAGTTAGATTTATAAATGATAATCTTAATTGAGGTGAACATGGTGATGATAGTAATGATTATTCGAGGATGGGGTTAATGAGAAGAGTGGTTATGATGATGATCATGGTAATGAGAAGAGTGGTTATGATGATGATGGTGATAATCAGCTACGCTAACCTTCTTCTGTCGGAAGCTCTGCAAATAAAAAAACAATGTTGCATTAGTTTACACATATTTTTCAAAACTAAAATAAAATTATTTTAAATACAAAATAAATCCAAGAGCAGTTTAATCTCAATTTTAAATGAAAGTGTGCATTTTAAATCAACCCAGATAAAGATATGACGTTCAATAGAAGATTAAAGACGTGGAAAAATTCTGAGAAATGCAGAAATATATGCATAGATATGGATGAAAGATGCAAAAACGCTCGGAGCAAAACGATTATAATTTAAGAGATTTGCGAGAAATGTGGAAGTTGCTGGTAGGTAAGTAGCTCAATTTTTTTTAAAATCTGTTAATCCGTGAAAAAAAATTGAAATTCATCGAAAAAACCTCAAAAGGCTGTTCGAGTGCTTCAAGTAGAATAAATTATGTTTTGAAACAATTCTGAAGTCTATTTTATAACAATGCCTTTACTAGTAGTCTGCAAAAGTTTCTTAAGTTGGTAGATGTAAGGATGATGGTGATGATGGTGATGATGGTGATGATGATGATGAAGATGAGAATTATTTTCATTACTTGTAAAGATTAAGATAAAGTAAGTTTGCTAGGCTTGAAGGACAAACGGGAAGGAGCAATCTCAATGATGAATTAGTCTCATTCGAGCATCGGCCTTTGCATGCAACTTCTCAATTATCAGTTGCTTTGAAGATAATGCAGTAAATTACAATTAAGCGCGTTTTAAATTTAATTTTTATTCATAATGCTCACGAGCTTAGATATATTTATCTAGTAAAAATGCCTTTTGTATTTCATTGCATTTCTCCATCTATCCAAGTTCATTGCAAGCGCTGGATTAATGCTATTTATAAAAGTTACTCAGCTGAATGAATAAAACAAAAAACTAATACAAATACAATAATCTTAAAAACATGAATCAGTCGGCGCTAGTTGAAAAAGATTTAAGACCACTGGTGAGATCGTTTCAAAGGTGTTCAGAGTCGTGGGCGATGTTCATAAAACAGTCGTTAATGGCCACCTGAGCGCTAAACTCTTTTTCACAAATTAGTAGAGCCTCTACGGCATTTGTAAGAACAGCTAAATTTACTTTTATGCTTCTTGCTTTCCATTACATTTCTATTTTTGTCCTGTGCCATGTAACAATTGTTTTTATTTTTAATGGAAAAGTTACTTCCAATAGCGAATATGCAACTATTATTAAATTATTGTTATTGTGCTTAAAAAGTTAGAATATATGAATAAATTTAGAGATTAAAAAGGATTTCAATAAACTCAAAAACAAAATTTACCATGCATGTCTTGATACAAATTGACTCATAGTGACAGAGAAATACAAGGAACAAAAAAGATCACACTATGAAATTTATAGACATGATCTTGAATACAATGAAGACAAAATACAAAAGACAAAACGCCCTACAACTTACCGTTGGGTCCGTACTTTTCCTGGTATCTCTTGACCTGGTCATCATCCAAGCCGAGCATCTCGTCGGTCTGCAGCTGAGAAATCACATCCTCGGTGCTCTTTGAATGCGCGTTCTCCATCTTGAAGCGCTCTTCAAGTGTGTCCTTCAAGTGTGTGCTTCAAGTGTGTGCTTCGCTGTGTGCTTTTTCGTTCGTTCGTCAGTTCATGCGGTTATTTTAAAACTTAAAATAGTGCAAGAAAGTGTTATAAATCAATTCGAAAGTTGAGTAGTCCAACACTCGGCGAATCGTGGTTGTTGTAGGTGGAAGCAACCGCCTTGCCAGCCATCAAAGCCGACCCTTTTAAGGGCGAATGCGCCAAGTCAATACTCTCATTGCCTCGCAATCGGCTCTATAACACTCAGTACGCACAATGCCAGGCGCATACTTCAGCGAGACTTGACGTGTATAATTATACTTAATTGAGCACAATTGAGAGAGAATATCGTTAAATATAGCCCATTGGTAGTATGCCCTTTTCGCGTCTCCTAACCCGCTTGCATATAGAAAAGGCCTTGTTTCTTGTATGGCGCGCGTGCAAGCCTAGAGTTCGATGCCTTTGCAGTTGCTAACTCTTGCCTGTGTGCGTGACGCTTTGCGTCTGTGATGTGTGTGTATGGGTTTATGTGTGTGTGTGCTTGTGTGTGTGTGTCTGTGAAGAATTGTTAATTTGTATTGCGAAGAATGATTGATGATTTGGTGTCTTGTATAAGCGCTGTATATTTTCTTGTATCCGATGCTATGTTCAATGCTTTGCAAGACAACAACTATCGAAGGGCGTCAGCCCAAAGCAGGCTTTCATGGTGCTTATATATTTTTTCAAATTTGATATTAAAATAATTTATTTAACATTTTAAACTTTTTTTACGTAAACATATAAAGTTAAACAAATGCTTGAACAAGAAAGCAATGTATTGAAGATGCTTCTCACGCTTTTTAGCGCCGGAGCATTTGTTGGAGGATGCTGTTATTGATACTTTTGCAACTGATAGAAGACGATCGAGTTTCAAAGGCAAACAACTAAAAGAACGTTTCGAGCAAGAATCTCTGCGAGCCAGTACAAACATATGAGAACATGTATGAAGGAACCTAAACTGGAATGGCTTTTGCATTGGTTTTTAGAGGTTATAATCGTTTGTGATGATCTCGTTTTCAAACAACCACGTTAAAGTAATTGTACATTCTTTTCTTTGACTTCTGGATGATTTATACTAGTGGTTAATGGTCCTAGATCCAAGTGCAACCGATGTCTTAGTAACCTATAGGCGCTAATTGGAGAATTTGCAGCCTTAGTGGCCTAGAAACCCATTTTGGTTATACGCCACTATAATAATGACCTTCATCGTATTTTTCTTAATAATAATACTAATAATAGTATTATTATTATTAGTATTATACCAACTAGGTAAACTTAAAATAGTCTCTGGCTAGGGGGTTTTTCGATTTTCCAAACTTATAATCCAATTTAACATTTTGTAGCGCCTAAAATTACGGTGAAATAGATAAACACTTTAAAGAGAATATGTTTCGCTTTCAGTCAGAAACTCTAATAAAGATTCTCTCAAACTTATCTTAACTTTATTAATCAGTCATCTGCAAAAAGATATTGTGTGAACCTTCTTGCTTCAAACTAACCTCTCGCTGCTTTGCGTTCCATCTTATTTCCGCGTCTATCTTGCTTCCGTACACTTAAATACCTTGGTGTAACAATTTATGCTCACGGGTATCCCGACAAAAATGATTTTTAAATTAAAAGTTGAACCTATGTCATCTGGTCCTCCATACTTATAACACCTCTTTTTTTCCAGACACATTTTCACGATCGATATCCTAAATTTTTATTTCCATATAAACTCGAAAAGCTTAAAATTCGAGTCTATAGAGATTGCTGTATTTTAAGTCATTTTGGTCAAATATATATTTAAGAAAAATGAAATGTTTTATTTCTTCTTTCTAAGGCGACGTTATAACATCTCACACAACACGGCAGTTTTACAAGACTAAAAAAAGTGGAAAAATAATTGCTTCACAATTTTTTTGTATTTATTAAGCTTAAACCCGTGGTGCTTTCCATTCTATCTTCATTCTATATTTTCAAATATACACTCGCCAGTCGGGCCACCAACCAAGCAAAAGAATACGCTGAGTTCAAAGATAAAAAGTAAATTTTTAAAGAAAGAATAAAGCAATGATGCTAAAAATGTAACAGACTGAGAGAAAAATAGCTTTTTATCCTATTTTTTTCTTTTATTTTATTTCAGTTCAACACCATAAATTTCAAACAATACTTAATCGATTACATACATTTTTAGCCTTCACTGTGTTTCAATAAAAGTAAATAAGAAAGTCTGTTTTCAAAGAGAAAAAAATAATTTAACCCGGTAAGCTTCCGAGAAAGATGCCATTTATTTCTTAGATTTTAGTAGGGAAATCGTAATTTTCTTAAATACATTAAAACTTTTTTTAATTTACAGTTTTTCAGAGTGATTAATCTTCAAAAAAGGTATTTGAATCTTTCACTGCTAATGAATAAAACTTGGGTTTTTTTCCAATATTGCTCTTATGGCTTCTTAGATTTATTTTTAAACTCTCAATAAATCATTACTTTGTCCTTCATCAAGCCCATAAACATGAGCAGTAACATTTGTTTTCAACGCTCAGACTCGCTCTAGCAACTCCAAGCATATAACCACCATCATCAGTCTTTACAAATATCTTAGCTTATAATCTATAACTCCAATTTACTTTACAATTAGTCAAAGATTTTTACCGTATTCCCATAAGATACGTCGACTTCCATACCACTGGACATCTCGTCAAACTTTGCGCACCTTACCAGAAATCAGATCGGAATCCCTCAAGTCTTGACCTTGAAAGAAAATTCGACAATGAAGCATCTTTACAGCCAACCATTAAAATAGTTTATGGCTGCATGACTTTCGCCTTTGACAAAATCTATAGAAAACTTTTTATGCAATTTTAGCTTTCAATCAATCAATCAAATAGATTTCTATAGCGTAAAAGATAATTCATTTTGTAAAAAGAATTTTTGACGCATTTCTAATCACACTCATCATTTTGTTTATTTTATTCTCAACTTTAGAAATATGAAATATCTGGCATAGCTCAAGTGAAACATTCTAATCTAGACTCGAAATTAGTTTTTTAACAAAAGTCAAAACAATGACACTCTTGTGGTATTTTTGAAAGCACAACTGAGCAACGCTAATGTCCAAAATTTTAAGTAAATATTTAAGAAAATTTTATGAACCCGTTAAAACTAATAAAACCAGAGTTAAAAGTTATAACTTACGCTTCAACAAGATGTCTTTATATCAATAATATTTTTGCAGATTTAATAAACTCCACTTGCCAATAAAAATATCCAGAAAGTCCTAATTATTCGATCATTTAAGTTAAGCCTACAAAAAATCATAAAATACGTTAAATGATGATAAAGCTGCTGAGGATGCTAAAAAATGATTTCATACGAATGCAACACTGACAACCCACACATTTCCATATCAAAGGGTTGTTATTGTATGTTTACGAATGTTGACAAATAGTAAATGTAACTCGTTTATGTTTGAGTTTATGTTGTCCCTAGCACAACGATCGATCCAAGGAAATGAAAAAGCCACTATAAAGCCCTGAATACATAACGGCAGACTATATATATTATGCTTAAATGCAGTCGCAAAACTACAATCTTAAGTATCCAGTCCACGCAATGATTCAATAACTAAATGCCACATAGAGGCAGAGTTTAGAATGCTGTCATTGTTAATACAAATCCACAATATAATTATATAAATTCATCAATCTGAAAGTCTTCAAAAAAGGCCGAACCTAGCTAGTTAGCGGTAAGTGGTTAAGGCTGGCGAATGATTCTAATTATCGGAAGCTCGCACGACATGGCGATTGTTCAACTCTTCCAGGGCCATTGTGAACGAGAGAGCGACTCTCGTTAAAGCGATGATAAATTAGCAGTTGGAGAAGAGAAAGTTTCGTGTGAGAATTAAAAGTTTACAAGATTCAACGGTGAATGAAGATTATGGCGGCAAAACGATCAGAATATAGAGTTCACCGAACCGTAAAGCGTGAGATTAAATTAATTTACATTCATTCCATAAGCGACCACCCAATCGATTAATTTTCCGATAACTTGAACACAGGAGTGGTGGAGGAGGATGATGAGGAGGGAGGTAGTTTCCGGGGGGGGGGGATCACCTAGGAAAGTTGTTGTTGTTGTTGTTGACGGAAGGAGGAGGGGCAGCAGGGAAAGTGGGACGAGTGCCACTCATCGAGAACAACGCATGGCCTCCCGGTGGCTTGAATGGGTTGTTGTGGTGGTTGCCATTGTTGTGGTGGTTGTTGTTGCCATTGTTCACTTGCTGGTGGATGGGCGGTCGCATGGGATGGTTCATATTTGGCACTTGGAAGGGCACAGTGTCCATCTCCTCCTCGATTATGGGCTGGTTGTGGAAGCGTGGGTCTTCCATATAGTGCATGCCAGGACTGTAGGGAACGACGTGTGGAGTGAGGCAGCCGTCAATGGCAGTAGACGTGGTGGTAGTAGTGAGTGTGGTGATGATGGTGAGATTCATGGGTGCTGAGTTGGAAAAAAAATGCTTGAAATGGAGTGTTAGTGGAACGGTGCAAGTGAATGTTAGTGATTGAAATTATTACAACTTAAATGATATAACATTTATCACAACAAGAGGGCCTGTGGGTAGTGTGACCTTGGAACGACTGTCCCCATGCCATTCGGCTAGGTGATTTTAATGCTTCACGAGTCAAATACAAGCTTTATTCACTTCTAAAGAAGTTTTCAAAGTGTTACAAGGTTCGAATGGAAGCCAGATTTGTAAAGTATTTTGG
Source organism: Piscicola geometra (assembly GCA_943735955.1). Taxonomy (NCBI): domain Eukaryota; kingdom Metazoa; phylum Annelida; class Clitellata; order Hirudinida; family Piscicolidae; genus Piscicola; species Piscicola geometra. The sequence continues at coordinate 4,391,582 of OX030961.1, forward strand.
AAGCGATAGGTGTTGGCGTTGTGACCAAAAGCACCATTGTCACGTCTAATTTAAAATGGTTATGTGAGTAGTAAAAGTAGTAGTTGTTGTAAAGTATTGGTGTTCTTTCATCGTCATAAAATATCAAAGTAAACCACAAAAAATGTAAGCGAATCGATCAAAGTATGTGATGTTAAAACTAGAGTGGTTGAGGTTGTGATAGATGCTAAGGGAGGTTTGAAAGCTCCAGTTACATCGGTTCAAATAACGTTTCCTAATGATTTATTTAAAGTTTTAAATAAGAGTTTTCTGCACGTTTCGGTAGGACAATACAAACAATGTCTCAATGCCTTGGAATGGAAAAAACATTTCTGAATAAGCTTGTCTTGCATCTCCAATAAATACTATACAAACTCCATTGTGCATAGTGAGCAAGAACTCGGCCTTAAGAATTTAAGTCCGTCTTGTCCAAACCTCAAACAGGTCCGTAAAAAACGGACCAACGGGAAAATTATAATATTTACATAAACACATTTTATGTGATGATTTATATGAATAACATGGAATAATAAATTTGTCCTAGGATGAGGCGACTATTGATATTTCAATGAATATGCAAGCAGCAGGCACTTAATGGCAGGTGCAGTGGTGGTGTACAGTGGTGGTGTGCAGTGGTGGTGTGCAGTGGTTGGTGTGCAGTGGTTGGTGTGCTGTGGCAAGTCTGGAGAGCCTAACCAAACGATTAAAAGTACATGGAGGGGATAATACGTCCATGTTACGAGGGAAAAGGTCCGAAATAAAGAGTAATGTTGAGTAACGATTATTATTTGATGTTCTGGTGTCCACTTCAGCAAATATGACAATACCAATTTACCCTGCCGCTACTACTACTACTATTACTATTACTACTAATACTAATGCTACTACTACTACTACTACTACTACTACTACTACTACTACTACTACTACTACTACTACTACTACTACTACTACTACTAGTACTACTACTGAGTAGACTGACTTTAGTTCTACAAGTTATAGAACACCTGAATGAGTTCTTAAAATGATTTTTCAAAAACGCCCAAGAACATGAATATTTTCCTAGCGGGCAAAAAGATGATAAGCAATTTCAATAAAATTAAAGTTAATTTCCTAAATCAGTTTTGAGTGACGACACGGGACTAAAAATCCCATTCGATAATAATACTAATGATAATAATAATAATAATGATAATAATAATATTAATAATAATATTAATAATAATAACATAAATTGACAAGCAGTGGCGCAATCCCGCGCTAAGAACAGACGACAAAAGACAAAGAAGAAGCAGCAGAGGGAAGTGCTTCGTATGAGATCTCGATTACTGCGTCAAGAGAGGCATTTGAATTCTGCGTTTTGTTGTACGGCGATAATATAAATATTAATTAATAAATGATAAATTAATAATAATAATAATAATAATAATAATAATAATAATAATAATAATAATAATAACAAAAGAATGAAAAAATGAGAATATTGAGAGAAAAAAACATTATTTTAAATAGAATTTTAAATAAGACTCGGTACTGAAAGGCGGGTAGCTCGAAAGATTCGAATAGTCTTTGGGAAAAGATGATAGAGGAAGAGAAGAAGAATAGAGCAGGGAAGCTAACGTGGCGAAGAGAATCTACAGAACATGAATCGACAACTAATTTTCAATAAATACTTTAACAACAACTGCCACAACTACCCTTAAACCCACAAAAAGAAGTAAAGAATTACATAACTGACACAACTAAGAATGGATACAACCACTAATGTAACTATTAAAATTACTAAAACCATCAATACCACTATGTGACAAATAATTGCAGTCACTCATTCAATTCTGAGTAGAGAAACTCTTTTGTTGTTGTTTATGTTGTTGTTGTGGAAACTATTGTTCTTGGTAATCATTCCATTATTCTTGTTATTCTGGAGGTTATTTTTATTCTTATTGTTGCTATTATTGAAGGGCGCCTTGACAGAGGCGATGATGTTGGCGAGGTTTTGTTTGACGCTCCGATGCAGCTTCTCCAACGACCCATCGAGTCTCTTCTTGCTTCCTTCCAGCGCCTTCCGCTCACCTGGTTGGCAGGCGGCAGCGGCAGCAGCGACGGGCGAGGCGGCATGTCCGCTGGTGGTGGAAGACTTGCTGATCGATTGCTGCCGCTGTTGTTGTTGAGCGTCTTTGCGCGACTTTGACGCGATTGATCCTCTCCACGGCGCTTTAATGTCGACACCGTTCTTTTCGTTAGTGGTAGTGATGTTTACCCCATCATCATTATCATCAGCACCAGCAGCGTTTTTATTGGCAGTATCATCATCAGCAGCAGCACTCTTGTCGTTCTCCTGGTACTCATCCTCCTCACTCGAGTGGTTATGATGATGATGAGGATGAGGATGATGATGATGATGATGATAATGAAGATGATGATGCAGATGATAATGATGACGCTGATTAAAAGTACCCCCCACCATTCCAAACACTTCAAAGACAAAAAACGCGGAAAAAAGACTAAAGAAGGGCGAAGAGGCCCAACGATTGCAGTGCTTCCCGCTCACATTACTCACATTACACAATCAACTTTTAATTAGACGCTAAATGAATGCAGAAGACGCGATTTTAAAGACAACATCAACGCGGCGACCGCTGCAGTGGTGGCCAGTGGTGTGGTCAAAGTGCATGACATTGACAGGAAATGCTTTCGGTGTGAGGGTTTGGGTGGAGAATGATGCCGCGTAAAATGAATTCAATTTGTTAAAACGAAAAACTTTGAAAGATTGAAAAATATGGGTGACGTAAATTAACTTGGGTTGTTTGTTGTTGTAGTGGGAGGGGTGGTGTGGTGGTGCATATAGGATACCTAGGGGCTTTGAGAAGTTGAAATGCCTAGCTAATACTGATAATGATGCTGTTGATGAATAAGAGAATTAAAATAATAGGATGAAGAAGTGAAATGTTAAAGCGGTAGAGATGGATGAATGAGAAGAATATCGAAGGATACGAAAGTGAGGATGAAATCAAAAACAAAAATAATAACAACAACAACAATAAAAAAAAGATCAGACTCACCTCATAGTGAAAGAGCCCAGCTTCCTCTGGTAGCGAGGCTCCTTGGCAGGCAACCAGGGCTTTGTCAGCTCCTCCAGCACTGATGGGGCAACGTATGTGAAGCCCTGTGTGTGTGTGTGTGTGTGTGTGTGTGTGTGTGTGTGTGTGTGTGTGTGTGTGTGTGTGTGTGTGTGTGTGTGTGTGTGTGTTTGTGTGTGTGTATTTGTTGAGTGTTAATTGTTAAGGGTTAAGTGTTGTGCATTTGAATTAGAGTTTGTTTGTGTGAAGTGTGAAAGTGTTCTCCCCACACACACACACACACCTACACACACACACCTACACAAAGCACACACACACACACACACACAAAACACACACAAACACACCATGAATAATTGGTTGTGGCTCTCGGAGAGTTTGGCATCGTCTGGCGAGTCGATGGGCGTCTGCCTGGTGAACTTGCTGTCAAACTGACTGACGTCCGTTTCGTCCGACTGTGTGTGTGTGTGTGTGTGTGTGTGTGTGCGTGTGTGTGTGTGTGTGTGTGTGTGTGTGTGTGTGTGTGTGTGTGTGTGTGTGTGTGTGTGGGGAAGGGTGTTAATGTGTATGTATGTGTGTTAATGTGTGTGTGTTAATGTGTGTGTGTGTTAATGTGTGTGTGTGTGGGGAAGGGTGTTAATGTGTATGTATGTGTGTTAATGTGTGTGTTATGGGGGGAAGAGTGTTAATGTGTGTTGTATGGTGTGTATTTGTATACTGAGTTGTGATGGTGGATGAGATGTATTTGTATTTTCCGTTTGAAAAGTTAAAATGGTGTTTCATTGATATTGATTTTAGTGTGATGGCTTTGGGCTGGGGCTAAAGGGTTTGGTTGGCAAAATGGGTTGGTGCTCTAGAGTGAAGCTGGGTTGGTTCTATGTGGCGTGGTGCTATAGGTTTTGGTCGGCGGGTTGCCTGACTGTTTGTTCAAGTGTTTGTTATTTGAGTGTGTGCTTTTGAGATCTCGAGTGGTTAGTTGGTGTTGAGTTGGTAGCGCCCAGAATAAGGTACACTGGCAGTAGATTTTGCCGAAATTTAATTTCTTACACATTTAAATGAATTGATACAAAAACAAAATTTAAAGTGAATTAATACAAAACAAAAAAAATATAAAGTGAGTTAATACAAAACAAAAAAAAGTTAAAGTGAATTAATACCAAAAATAAAAATTTAAAGTGAATTAATACAAAACAAAAAAACATTTAAAGTGAATAAATTTTAAAATAGACAAGTTTATTGAACAAATAAAAGGCATTATTGCCAAAGTTATAGACGAAAATGCATGGCATGTTTTTGATGGCCCTCAGTGTAGATAATTAATTCTAATTGATTATTATGTTGTTAATTAATTAGTAAATTGGTTAAATGATGATGATGATGCAGATGATGATGGTGATGATGATGATGATGCAGATGCAGACGATGATTATGAGGATGATGATGATACAGATGATGGTGATGATGATGATAGGAAGGAGGCACTGACGATGGTGGGTTTGTAGGGAGGGTCGAGGCGCTTCTTGAGCACATCGTCCCAGTTGACGTGGCGGAAGAACAGGTGGTTCTGTGGTGGTTGTGGTGATTTGATTTGGTGGTTGTGATTTGATTTGGTGGTTGTGGTTTGATTTGGTGGTTGTGATTTGATTTGGTGGCTGTGATTTGATTTGGTGGTTGTGGTTTGATTTGGTGGTTGTGGTTTGATTTGGTGGTTGTGATTTGATTTGGTGGCTGTGGTGGTATTGGTGGAGATGGAGTGTTTAATGTGGTGGGGGTTTATTGTTTGATGTAGTGGTAGTGGTGTGGTGTTTGTAGTGGTTGATGGTGGTGGTAATGGTTTGATTTGGTGGTTGATGTGTTATTGGAGGGAATGGAAGTGTTTAATGTAGCGGTGGTAGTAGGGATTTTCGTGGTGGTGGTTGATGTGGTCGTGGTGGTTGATTTTCATTGTTATGCGGGTGGTGGTTGTAGTGGTAGCAGCAGCGTTGGCGGTGTTCAGTGGTGGCAAGAATAAAAGAACAATTAAAAACAAGAAGGCCAAACAAAAAAGAACAATTTGAGCGTCCAGAACTCTGAGAAAAACAGAAGAATTAAAAACAAAAAGTGAGCGAGATTAGAAAGACTTGAAAAAAAATAGAAAACTGAAAACCTGAACTATGAAAGATCGAGCAAAACAAGAAAAAAAACACCAATTGACAAAGAAAGAGAGAGTGAACACGAGGAGGGAGAGTGAACACCCTTTC
>OX030961.1:4399419-4476919 GCA_943735955.1 Piscicola geometra
CAACCACCACCACAACAACAACCATCATCATCATCACCACCACCACAAACATCATCATCATCATCACCACCACCACCACCTGGCGGTATCCTCCATGAATATGCCCTCCCTCTCCAACTGCATGAAGAGCTCCCCGCCGCACAAGTACTCGAGGATCAAGTACAACTTCTCGCCCGTCTGGAAGGCGTACTTCAGGTCGACGATGAAGGGATGCTGTGGTGGCGGTGGTGGTGATGGTGGGATGGTTGTGGTGGTGGTAGTGGTGGTGGGTGGTTGTCGCAGCCGTTTGGTGGTGGGGATGGTTGTGGTGGTGGTTTGGTGGTTTTGGGATGGTGGTGTGATGGTTAGGTGGTAGAGTGGCGGATGGTGATGATGTGAAAGGATGATGTGACCAGCGTGGTTTTGGGTTGGGCTAGAATGGTCCTGGTGGTTTTGGAGTTGGTTGTAATGGTGCTGTGGTCTAGATTGTGTGGGTCACTTTGTTAGTGGGGGGTTTGTATGTATAGAAAAGTATAATTTCTTTGTTGGGTTGGATTGTGCAACGACGTAGAGGTTATAGAAGTTTAGGGGAAAAAAATATTTTTCTTCATTGCTTTGCAAGGTATGAGGGTTTGAGACATGTTCTCTGGCAAAATGACAAACAAATGCCACTTAAAAAATGTATCAGGTAAATATCTCATCATTACTAACATAGTCCCTAGAATCAATAACATGCTCATCATCAGCACCACTAGACTCAACAGCATCATCATCATAACCCCTAGAATCAAAAGCATCGTCATCATCACGACTAGAATCAATAGCATCATCATCATTACCTTGACTTCTTCGAGAATATTCCTCTCAGACTTTGTATGAGCAGTGTCTTTTGCATTCCTCACTATGGTCGCCTGTGTGGTGGTGATGATGATGATGAGGATGGTGATGATAGTGGTGGTAATGATGGTGGTGGTGATGATGATGTTGATGATGGTGATGGTGATGATGGCGTACACACCTTCTTGAGGACCTTCATGGCAAAGACCTTGTTGGCGTCTTTATCGGTCATCTTCTTCACCAAAAAGACCTGGATATGGTGAATTAATAAAAAATTGGTTATAATAAAATATTAAATATTAAATAAATTAATAAATAATAATAATTATTATTATTATTATTATAGATAAATCTAACCCACCACACCACCAAGACACACCTTGCCATACCCCCCCTTTCCAAGCAGCTTCAGTAGTTGGAAGTCGGAGGGTGATGCCTTCTGTTGGTCAGGCGCCCCCGAATAGTTTATCACTTCGTGTGCCTCTATGCCCTCCCCACTTTCGGTGTGTGTGTGTGTGTGTGTTTGTGTGTGTGTGTGTGTATGTGTGTGTGTATGTGTGTGTGTGTATGTATGTGTGTGTGTATGTGTGTGTGTGTGTGTGTGTGTGTGTGTGTGTGTGTGTGTGTGTGTGTGTGTGTGTGTGTGTGTGTGTGTGTGTGTGTGTGTGTGTGTGTGTGTGTTGGTTTATATTAAGTTAATAATATTTTGTACAACTTCCTTTCTAGTGGTTAAATGCCAAACAAGTTGTGGTAAGTGTTTAGTGGTTAGTCTTATCCATAAATATTATGATTTACATGGCCATAAAACTATCAAAGTTGTTGACATGAAAGGATAATAATAATAATAATCACTAATTAAATATTATTTTATTTTACTTTTTTTTTAAATACAATAATCATCGCTTTGTGTTATTTACTATCACTTTTCCTTAAAATTTTGAAATTTAATTTCAATTTTCTTGTGTTTTTTGTAACATGGCCTGTGTTTGTCAAGCTGTGAACAATAAAGATTTATACATATAAAAAACCTTCATCAAAAAAATAAGAATAAAATTTAATAATATTGAATTATGTTGTCATAACATAGGCATCTTTCAAACCTCAACTTCATCCATTAAAATCGATATTAAAATGCAAATACAATAATAAATTGTTTCTCAAATGTACAATTGAAATATACGCCTTTTTAAAAGTAGATGACTTTTAACAAAGCCATTAAACGTTAGATTGATATTCAATTGAGGATTCTTTGGTATGTGGTGATGAAATAATATGATTAATCTGTACAATGTAAAGACATTTCCGACTGAATGCAAAATGTGTATAATTTAACTATTTTAAATTTACATTTTTCACAAATACACGTAAAGCTAGACGCCATTGATGTATTTGTGAACTAGCTAGAAGACAAGAAAACAACAGTATAGACACTACATTGTTTAAGTAACATATTTCAAATTTCAACAAAGCCCTGTCACACATTTTAGTAAATTATAACAATATTAAGCTTTCAAAAGCAACATGGCCACCACCTAAATGCTTGTTCATAACATGTTTGCTTCAGTTCTATCAAAAACAACCTTGGACTTAGCTCGTGATTTAAAAAATGTTTTAGAGTGTATTCAAGAAGTCTGAAACTTATTCTTCTATGAGTCAATTAAAGCCCGAGATACCATCCAAATCACCTTACAAAACTCCTGTTGGCTGATGAAATCTTTGAAACATGATAGACTATCTATAGAATTCTAAATTGCCTACTTCAAATGACTATTGTCATGGCATTGAAACTTGATTTTACTTAAAAATATTAAATTTAAAAATAATAATTTTAAATTCATGTAAAACTTTGAATTAATGCTTGTACAGAAAATGAAAAGATAAATTAAATGTAAAAATTAATCATGGATTTAGAAAAATAAAATGGATTTCTTTAAATGAATATAACTTCTAACAATTTGACTCTGCAAAATGAAAATGTTAAAAGCCAAGCTTATGAAATAAAATTATTTATGGTGTTGTGAATGGCAGTGAAAGCACTGGTTAGGCATAAATAAATGTAAATCTATATTTTTATATTTTATTGATTTTTTATTCCTTTATTAGAGCTCAAACTTAAGCCTAGTCGAAGATTGTAGTTAAATTTGTAAATCATCTTACTTTAGAATTACATTTTCTACAAATGTTTGAAAGCCTCTTGAAAGTGTATTGCATCTACCTATCTTCCTGAAAATTATTCAACCTTTCCAACTTTAATATTCTTAAACACACAAATGTAAGCCATTTGATTCTCAGATGTGTTGATTAAGGTGAACAAGAATGATAAAGATGAATGCCTTTGCTCCAAAGGTTATGGGTTCTATCCTATATATCGTTCAGTAACCCAGACAGATCTTTGCAAAAAAAATTTGGAAATTCTAATCAGACTAAAAATACATTCTGGGTTAGAAGCCGCTTTGTTGTTATTTGTTTCAGTATTTTTCATTAAACTACTGTACCCAGACTCTTTCATCTGGCCAGACATAATAATTTTTAGTGTAATATAGGATCAAATATATAATATATTTAAAATTTCAATTCCCATTATATGTTTGAATTATTAATGTAAAATTTGTTCTAAATTATCCTCAAGTTGAGAACCTCAACTTATAATTAAGATCCTACAGTTTGATAGATCAATGAAGTGTAGAAAATTTTATCGATTTTGAAACCTTACCTAATACTTTTATTCAGATAGAAATATAAAAAATATTCAGTTAATATCACTCACTTCAAGTTTATTTTCGGACCAGAATCATAAAATTCCTGAAGGTATTTAAATTTTAAATGTTAAAAGATCTCCATAGAATTATCAATCGCAAGCAGCATAATCCCAACAATGCAAAGGGACCATTTTTTAAATTCAAATTTAAAATCATCATACTTTGACTATGTCATCTGGAATGTTGGCAATTTCTTCGTCGCTCGAACCATCCTCCCGAGGCACGCTTTCCTCATTCAAGTCGATCGTAAAAAGTCCCGAGCCGGCCATCACGACAATTAAAAGTTACTTCTACGCAGAAGATTGTCCAATCTAGCAATTACACACCATCAGGCTGGTATATGAACTTCAAACTCCTAAGACATATCGCTCTTATTAATAAAGGAACAAGAAACGAGCTGTAAACAAGAGATGGCGCGAGAAAATATTGTAAGTTTAATTTTTTAATAAATATTTTCGTTATGTTATTTTCTTTATTAAAAAGGTATTTTTAAAAATTTATTTTGGGAATCTTTTCTTTTGAGTGATGAACGAAGCTCGTTATGATGACAAATGCTATAGTCAAATCTCATCATTTTCATTCTATCTTGTACAAAGCTGAAGCATCAACGCTTATCAACAATATCGTTAAATAACAGATAAAATATAAAAATGAATCTAAAATAAAACAGATGCAAACATCAAAAAAAAGACGCTTAGATGCAGATGTACGTCAGTAAGCTCAAATGTCGGTTTGGCCACGAACTTTTTAATATTTTCAGATTCGCTCTTCATGAAGTCCTTAGTATTTTGGAAGATGACAATGATTTCTTTTCAGCAGATATTGTCATAATAGTTCAAACGACAAATCAAAATTTTAAAACATGCCTTTTATCACATTGTTTGATTAATTTTTTGATGTAACAGCCATCAAGTTAATAACTATACAGTATAGCTAGATTGTGTACATGGTCGCTTTGTTCGCAGTGAATCTTGCGGTTTGCCAAAGGAACAAACCTGAAAGCATAAGTATAGCCCAGAAGTGCACAACCCGCGGGCCGCATGCGGCCCTTCGGCCTGTTTGATGCGGCCCCCAGTCCATTTTAGCTATTTGCGGCCCTAACAGAATTTTAAATCGACGCACCCACCCATCTCTTTTTAATAGTACTGTTTGCACTTTCCTAATATAAAACGATTGGTACAACAACAACGAGCGATAATTGAGTTATTTTAATTTAGTAAGAATGTCAAAGCGTAAAATTGAAGCAGAAAATCGTCAGTTTAATGAAGAATGGACAAATGCAGCATTTCAACGGAACAGCTTTGGGCCTAATTTGTCGCGAGTCCGTAACTGTAATGAAGGACTACAATTGCAAAAGACATTATGAAACCAAACACGCTGCTACGTTTGATGATGTGAAAGACGAAGCTAGAAAAAATATAATTGATCAACTTGTAAAAAGATTTTCATCTGAGCAAAATATTTTTACAAAAAAAGTTAATGAAAATAAGACTTTTGTTCGTGCCGGTTGTGCCGTAGCACAGATTATTGCGCGATTGTCTCGACCATTTACTGATGGTAATTTCGTCAAAAACTGCATGCAAGCCATTTCCAAAGAAGTCTGTTCTGAGAAAACAGACCTGTTCAACAAAGAGCCATTGTCACGGATGACTATCCAGCGCCGGGTGGTTGATTTATCCAATGACGTTTGCGTGACAAGCTTGCTATTTGCAAGTATTTTTCAATTGCCTTAGATGAGAGCACGGATAACGTTGACACAGCACAGCTTTTAGTTTTTGTTTGTGCGGTGGATGAGAACTGTAAATAAACTCAGGAATTAGCAGGAATGGCCTCGCCACGTGGAGGTACGACTGGTGTAGATATTTTTGGAAGAGTGAAATCTGTTCTTGACGTTCAATGGCCAAAGCTCTGTAGTGTTACTACTGACGGTGCACCCGCCATGACTGGTAAAGAATTAGGACTTGTTGCTCATCTGCGATCACATTTGCGAGACTTAGGAATTCCATTAGACACCATCCACGCATACCACTGCATCATACATCAAGAGTCATTGTGTACACAAGTCATTAATTTTGATAATGTTATGAAATTTGTTTTTAAATCAGTGAACTTCATATGAGCAAAAGGACTTAACCATCGACAATTCATATCACACTTGTGTAAGGTGGTTGAGTCGAGGAAAAGTTCTAAACTAGGTTTGTTGAGTTACGAAAGCAAATTTGTGAATTCCTTGTTACCAAAGACAAAGACAAACAGTGGTCGGCAGACAGCATTTTTGACAGACATAACAGAACACTTAAATAAATTGAATCTGCGTCTTCAAGGCAAAGATCACTACATCTTTAATATGTACCAAGAGCTGCTGTCATTCACGTTGAAGCTACGGCTGTTTTGTTCGAATCTGCAATCTGGTAATTTATTTCATTTTCCTATTTGTTCAGCTTTTCAGAAGGAATACCAGTGTGACTTCAATAAATACCACGACAGTTTTGAAGCGTTACTAAAGGAATTTAATGAACGTTTTGATGCATTCAGGGAGCATAAGGATTTATTCAACTTCATCCGTGACCCTTTCTCTTGTGCTGTACAATCCGTACCTGAGCAATGTCAGTTAGAAGTCATTGATCTTAAATGTTCACCAGAATTAAAGTCTGCGTTTCAGCATAACTCCATTTTAACTTTTTATGGAAGTCTAAGTTCAGTTAAATATGGAGCGGTCAAAGATTTGGCTGGCCGAATCTTGTCTGAATTTGGCAGCACATACGTGTGTGAACAAACGTTTTCAGTCATGAGCACAAATAAAAATAAACTGAGATCATCTTTGACTGATGATAATCTTTGTTCGATTTTGAGGCTTGCAAAAACAGAACTCGAACCCAATATTGCCAATGTTGTTGCAACTATTCAGGTTCAACCTTCTCATTAAAATACTAAAATTTAGTTATTCATACATTTTTAAATAACTTTATTTTTTTATGACATATATTAAAAACTTGCATTCTTTGAGTTTTTTTACATTTAGTTATTCATACATGTTTAAATAACGTTATTTTTTGATGACATTCATTAAAAATTTGCATTCTTTGAGTTGTTTTATTGTGTCATCTATGTGCACGCTGATGCGGCCCTTGGCGCCCGGAACTCAGTAATTTTGGCCCTCAGGCTGAAAAAGGTTGTGCACTCCTGGTATAGCCTATACTCATTCTTTAAGGCTATGTTCTTTAGGCAAACCGCAGGATGTACTGCGAACAAAGCGACCATGGACGCAATCTATCTGTAAGCAATGCTATGACTGTCAACAGATTTGAAGAATTATTAAGATATTTTCATTGCAATAACAATGGGAAAATTAATAAATTAGACAAGAGAGCCAATCACGTCCATTATTTGAAGCTATGAATGAAAGATTTACAAGTTTTGGCCCAAAGAATGTCATTTGGCAAACCAATGGTGCCATATTATGGGAGGCATTCATCAATAGAGTTTATCAGAGGGAACCCATAAGGTTTGGGTATACAGTTTGGCGTCTAAATAATAGGCTTGGTTATTTGGGAAACCCATATCGAGGAGCATCGGAAGAGTGCAACAGCGATTTAGGTCTTGGTGGATCGGTTAATAATGTTTTGTAATGATTTACTCTAAAAATTAATTTAAACAAAAATGATAAATCATTTTTTCTTTCTAAAGGAAAACGTTATTACAAAACTGTTTTTATTAAGATAAGGTTTAGAGTTAGGATGAAGGTTTACATTAATTTTAGTTAAATATACTTTATTCAAATATACTAGTTACGACCGAATTTTTGTATGAGAAATGTTTGGGCTGAATATTATAAAGTGGACCCAAACAATGCGTAAATCTCCGAGCTCATCCAATCAAGGCTATGTAGGTTAGAAAGTCGGTCAAACACGCGAGTCGGCAACTCCTATTGGCTGTAGTTTCACATAGTTTTAAAACTTTTGTAGTAACAAGAATATTTGACTAAAGGTATCTTTAACCAAAAAATAAACTAAAATTTCATCTTAACTCTAACCCTGACCCTAATAAAAACAATTTTATAACTATGTTTTTAAACAAAAAAAAAAGAATTATAATTTTTTTTAAATAAATTTTTGAAGTAAATAAATAAAAAAATACTTTTATTAACTTTAAAAAAAAGTATTATATATAACACATGTTTTTAAAATGTCTCAAAAATATAGTGAAATATAGTAAGATTAAAAATAGATTTCGCAAAGATCGAGAGCTCGGAGATTTACGGATTGTTTGGGTCCACTTTATAAAATTCATTTGATTTATGTTGGCTTTCTGAGGTTTTTTTTAGTTTACCTAATTAATTAATATGTTTTGTAAAACTATAAGTATTTAATAATATATATATATATATATATATATATATATATATATATATATGATTATAAAAACTTATTAATAGTGAAATTAAAAATTCACTCATCGAAACAGGCTAAATGTAGCCTAACGTACGAAACAGGCTGAATGTAAGCTAAAAACTCGTCGCGAAAATTTTATTATTTTTTTATATTTTAATTTTGTGAATAAATATGATTGTAAAAACTTATTAATAGTGAAATTAAAAATTTACTCATCAAAACAGGCTAAATGTAGCCTAACGAGTTTTTAGCCTACATTTAGCCTGTTTCGTACGTTAGGCTACATTTAGCCTGTTTCGACGAGTAAATTTTTAATTTCACTATTAACAAGTTTTTATAATCATATTTTTTCACAAAATTAAAATTAAAAAAAAAAAAATTTTTCGCGACGAGTTCATGTTGCGACGAGTCCAATGCAATAAAAAAACCCATTAAATGGGTGGCATATAGGCTATATGTAACAGTAGTCTCTATTGCACTGAACAAGTTCTTATTTACCATGTGATATTAACACATACACTTGAAAAATAAATATAAACTTGCACAGTGCAATTAGAATACTTTTAAAATCAGTAATGAATTGTTAGTTTTTTCAAAATCCTTCTAAAACATTTGTCAAAAAACGAAATCCCAATATTCCTATTAACTTGGTGCTTCCAAGACTTCACTTTAGTTTCATTTTTCAAAGTGTCATGCATTCAAACTGGAGAGACTGCAAAGTTGCCTTTATGAATTTTCAGCAATTATTTTATTTAAAAAACATTATTACATTTATAATAAGTATATTGTGAAATTTAAATCAATTGATTAGACAAATTAAATCTTTTAGATTCTTTTTAAATTTTAAGAATAATTCTTTTCCTCAGGCGTGGCAGGATGAAGGACTTGAAATGCAGACGACGAATAACCAGAGTGCCAAGCTTTTCGACGTTAATCTCACGCAGGTTCCCAAAACCACATTGGTTGTTTAGCTATTAACTATGCAGTCTATACAAGTTAAAATCTGCCAATGTTTTGAAGTCACTCGTTGTGCCGCTGGAAAAAAGATCCCCTGGCCCTTTATCTGCACCCGCTAGATTTTGATGATCATGAATCTGTCAATATAAAAACATAATTTTTCAAACAACGTATTCTCTAGAGAATTTTGAATTTTTTTTTTCTTTACTTTTACCACTCACCCGTTTTCCACTGTAGCTGTTTAGTCTACAGGAACTACCGTCGTTTGGAGGATTTAAGGAGTCCCTGGAAGCTATGCTACAGTCCGACCCTGACTTCGGTTAGTCATTGCATGCTTAAGGGGCGATCTTATAGATGAGCGGGTGTCTCAGTACGCGAATGGGTAGCTGAGTGCGTAACCACTCGGCTTGACCAACGGAAGGTCCTAGCTTCGATTGCAACCGATGCCCTAGTAGTGAGCGCTTCAGCTGCGTGCCCGGGTGCTATATAAAAACGAAATTAATTTATTTTTCATTTAGTTATGATGCTGATGTGCTTGAGACAATCGTTGTGTTTTGAAATATTTCTATGAAAAGAACAATGAAAAGGGTTTTATTATCATTATTTAGAATTTATCTCCATAAGAACCACCATCCTACTTTCATTATCGTATAGTAAATTGTATACGACGTATACGTAAAACATTGAAGTCTTTAGAAATTTTTAAACAACTGTTTTTTTCAAATTTCGGAAAATCTCTGTATTATAAAGTATTATTTAAATAATTCAAAAGAGTTTTTTTACTGAAGAAAACTAAAAGAATGAGTTATTTGGTCTTTCTATTTTCAACACCACTCAATTAAAACACAATTTTAAATAAGTTTTTATGAAAATAAATTTTTACAAAACTTTATTAAAAGGCACAAATTATGTCCGAATTAAGGGCCTAAAAACGATTAATTTCTTGATAACTAAATTGTTTCAAAATTGAAATCCTCCAAACCTATCCGTATTTTACTATACATAATTGACATTTCATTCTTTATATTATATTAAATAATATTATTCATCCAAATCGTCTACATTATAGATTCTACCACATCATCATTTCATTCCCATCCTCCGCATCACTCCTCTCTAGTCCTGGGTCGGGTTTTCAAGCATGCGATGTGCTTCACCGGCAACAGTCTCTCTTACGACGGCATGCCAGACTTTAAAGCAGACGTCGATTTGACCTTTCAACTGGCTGAGCAGTTTCAAGGTGGGTGCAAAAATGAAGAGGGAGGGTGGTGATAATGATGGTGGGTGCAAAGTAGGTGGAGTGCTGATGATGGGTGCAAAGTAGAAGTGGAGATAATGATTTGCGTTCTTGAATTTGAAGAAAGAGCGCTATATAAATTTATTTGATTGATTGATTAATTGAGTGATGGTATGTGCAAAGAGGGGGCATGGTAATGATTGTGGGTGCAAAGTGTGGAACAATATGGGTGTTTAGATGGGTCAATGAGGGTGGATGTGTAGCTGGTAAATGTGTAGAAAGCACCAGACAGATGGATGCATAGAGGATGAATAAATTGGTAGTGAATGATGGGGGGAAAATAAGCTGAAAAAGATAATAAATGAAATTTTTCTGTAGTGGATACAAGGGTGGCTGTAGAAGGCGCTTCTGTGGTGGTTGTGGAAGTGGGATGTGAATGGGGTAACTGATTAATTGTTATTTAAATGTCCGAATATATCTAGCTTTGTTCAATCGAGTATAGAGTTCAGTGGCATATGTTAATATATATATATAACTTTTTTTAGGATTTCCATTTATTTTAAAATCTTTCATATGATGTGCCTAACTAACATGATTAAAACACTGGACTTTGTTCAAAAGGGTCTCGTAATCATTACAAAATTATAAAACTGCCTTTAATAGGAACATCTTTAGTAAATGCTATCGATTTTATTTTGAATAATTAATTGATAACAATGTAAAAGGGACAATTATTTATAATTTAAGTCAAAGCTTTTATGTCATAAACATGAACTAAACCAATGGTTTCTGATGATACATTAGTGCTAATAAGCGACTAAATCAATAAAATTAAGATTTAACTCTCACATTTTAAGATGGAAAAACTTATATTTTCATCTTTTGCATCAAGGTGAGTTAACAGAGCGTGAAAAACTGCACGTGGAAGCTCTGAGACACATGAAAAATGGGTTTGTGGATAGATAAAAGGTTTTGGAAATGCGGTTTTCGAACTTGAGCGTGCTCATGATGTTCCAAGGATGATTTTTAGAAGGCTTTGTTGTAAATTATAACTAAATTGCTAAAATAAAGTAAAGAAATAATGTAGAATATAACTTCACACTTCTTGCTGTGTTTATCATGTTCATCTGCTCGCTTACCTACGCATATGACCATCTAACAAAATTATACACTTTTTCAGTTTATTCTTTCTCATCACTCACCATCTATTCATGCATCCTATATACATCCACCTCTCTGGTCTTTCCTACATATCTTTCATTTAAAATTCCACCCACATTGATCCATCTCAACCAATTCTTCCACTTCCCAATCTACCCATTAACCCACCGACCCATCTCACCCAGCTGGAAAATAAAGGCGTGTGACATATACGACCAAATCTTAAAAGCAACTCCAAATGACTTAATGGCGTACAAGCTGAACCAACTATTATTACTCTTCCTCGGAGAAAAGACACGCATGAAGTCAAGCACCGAGTCAGTATTTGAAAAGTGTCCCACTGACAACCCCCTCCACCATTTCCTGTATGGAGATATGGCCTTTACGTACTGCGAGAGTGGGTTGTATGTGGAAGCCGAGAAGTTTGCACGGAAGGTAGTTTAAACTGTGCATCTAATTTATTTTATTTTCTTTTTTTTTAAATCAATGCATATTTGCCTTTATGCCTCAACGAAATGACAATCTAAACCTCTTCAGCAAACCACACAGAATCCCACTAAACCACATAAAAACACATAAAACCACACTAAACTCCACCAAACCACACATAAAGCCCCACTTTACTCACCAACTCACTAAACGATGGCATAACAGGGCTTAGACTTATGTCACAAGGACGCGTGGAGCACGCATGCAGTGGCTCACTGTCTGGAAATGCAACAGCGCTATGCCGAAGGGGGTCGGATGCTTGACGCCACTGTCAAGGACTGGGAGGTTTGATGATGATGTTGATGATGATGGTGATGATGATGATGATGATGATGATGATGATGATGATGATGATGATGATGATGATGATGATGATGGAGATGCATCTATTACTGTTACCACACTCACACACACACACACACACACACACACACACACACACACACACACACACACACACACACACACACACACACACACACACACACACACACACACACCACACACACACACACACACACACACACACACACACACACACACACACACACACACACACACACACACACACACACACACACTCACACACATCAACACACAGACGTGTAATTTGTTTTCCAGTCACGTACACTGGCACAATGCTCTCTTCAAGATACAACTGAATGACTGGGATGCGGCTCTTGACATTCTGTGTCGCGAGGTTGGTGTTGTGGAGATTTATTGGCATAGTTGTTTTCATTGTTTAGTTGGAAATTATTCATGTTGTGGTGATGTAGTTGTAGTGAGGAAAGAGTGTTGATGAGATGCTTTGTTTTGGTCGAAGAGTAAATCCATGTTTTAAGTTTTAAAAATGTAGGCATAATTTTTAGCTAGTAAAGCGTTCAAATAGACTCAACGCGCTTGTAACCTTGCAATAAATACGTTGAAAAAATGAATTTTAAAATATTTTAAAAGAAAATATTTTAATTTTGCTCAGATCATGCAGAAACGACTGAAAGCCATGGACTCTCTCTCCTTCGTGGACGCCACATCCCTCCTCTACCGCCTCAAACTTCAAGGTGCTTCTGGTCACATTGTATATATAAATTACCGTAAAGCACCATCTATTAGGTGCACCCGTGTATATAAATCACTTAATTTTCGCAAAAAAAATATTTTTTTATGAAAAAATTGTTACGTCTCCACAACCGTATTTTTTCTTGACAATTATTCCTTATTTTGTATTTTAAAAACTAGTCATTAACTCTAAATATATCTTAATTTTCCTAAATAAATAAAAAACACTTTTAACACCCTTAATCCCTTCCAAGGAGCGCCTCTTCCCAAAGACTTGACTTACCTTCGTAGCATCATCGACTCCCATCTCACTGACCACACCCTTCCCTTCAACGACCTCCACGCACTGCTCGGTCTCCTGGGTAGCGAGCAATTAACGCAAGCAGAGATGTTTGTTCAGCGGTTGGAAGAGCATGTGAGGTGGGCAATGGAGTAAATTGTTAGCCATTTTATGAAATTAATTTTTATTTTTTTAATTAAGCCACTTAACTATATGTGAGGTGGGTAGTTTTTTAAGTATTATTATTTTTAATGATCTCTATTATTCCTTGTCTGACAGATGCAGGCTTGGAATAATAGAGATCGTAAATGCGTCTAATTGTTCGGCATTTTATGAGATTCTCATTTTATTACTATTACACCCGCCATCACACCAACAACCACACCAACAACCACAACAACAGCAGTAACAACCACTACCCCAACCACCACACCGACCACAACACCAACTACACTAACAACCACACCAACAACCCCACAACAGCAGCAGTAACAACCACTACCCCAACCACCACACCGACCACAACACCAACTACACTAACAACCACACCAAACACCCTACCACACCAACAACAACCACAACAACAGCAGTAACAACCAAACCAACAACCACACAACAGCAGCAGTAACAACCACGACTCTTACAATGAAGTAACTCGGGCGGTTGCTCTCCCGGTCAGCAAAGCTCTCTTAAGACATGCGAGAGGCGATTATGAAGGCGCTGTTGACGGTCTTGAAGCTGTTATGCCGCAGTTGCTGAGGATAGGAGGGAGTGATGCGCAGGTGATGGCGAGTGGAGTTGCTTGATAGGATTATTTCGTGGTTTAGGTGAATTATTTGGACAGCTGATGATGATCGAAGATGTTATATTATATAAAATATAATGTTTGATTTAATAATTTTGCATAAAAATATGTATAAAAGTTGTAGTTACTTTAAATCCAATGAAATACTTTTGAATTTATTGAGCCAATCTGAGGCTTGAATATAGTGTTTAGATATCCATTGGTTGTATGGATAAGCAGCAAATTGCCTAGCAGCATTCATCCCAACGAACGCACTTCACAGAGGGATGTTTTCAGACAAGTGCTCGAGGATGCTGCTTCAAAGTCTCCTTCCCTCCTCCATTGCTAGAACCTATTAGCTTTAATAGAATACAATTTAATAAGTTTAATAAGTTAATAAGTTAATTTTTTTATAATTTAATAAGTTTGAAAAAAGCCTAATATTAAAAAAAATAATATTTATAATATTTATACAAATAATAATATTAATTGTATATAACAATCAGTTATGCATATTATTATTATACTAATACTGTTTGCCATAAGTACCACTAAAGACATTCTAGTTTTTTGAAATTAATGTTCAAACTGATGGCTAATTATTTTGAAAAAGAATGGTGTCCGAACAATATGGTATTTTACTGTAAAATAAACTAAACTCAAAATACTGCTCTGATGATTTAATCAAACATAGCTCTTCAATTTGAATTGTTTTTATCAATTAAATCTAATTTGTAAAATAATTTTTATAAAAAGTTTAATTATACTAACCATTATTATCTAAATTAACTTTTCAGTTGTTTAAAAACCAATTATCTGTACTAAAAGGTTGCTATCAATTCTTTTAATTTGTGCAATAAAGAAAATGCTCTCTGCAAGGTTAAGTTTAGTATTGTTTTTGATGGTGTCTACGTGTGCCGGCGAAGAAGATAGATGTTCTATGTGCACAAAGATTGTCGACAAGTTTCAAATGGTCAGCTAGCTATCAATAAGTTCATAATTTTTGCATATTTTAAAATATTTTTCATATAGGTTTTTAAAAAGAAAAGTAATTGAAAATTTTAACTCTGCATGTATAAGCCTATTTTTCTTGAAGGGTTTGGTAAGAACAGCAAAGTCAAACTTTGGCGGAGGGAACAGTCACTGGGAAGAACAAAAGCTTGGAAGGTTTCGGTTTTGTTTGAAAAACTGACTACCATACATTTTTTCCATAGTTGAAAAATATATTTATAGATCTAAGAATATTTTTCCACTAAATGTTGATTTTTAACAATTGAAAAACTAAAAAAATTATAAAGTTTTATATAATTTTAAGTTACTGACAGGTATGAATTCAGTGAGACCAGGTTCTTGGAAGTGATGGAGGCAGTGTGTACTGGAGGGGAAAGCCAGGTGGGTGGTGAAAAGTGGAAATAATTACATCATCAATTTTAATAGTGATAACTCATTAAACCAATATTTAGAATTGTGAAAGATGTATAGTATAGGCTCAAGCAGAAACTAGATAGAGACAAAAAGTGAGACAAATGAAAGCTACAATAGTTAAAAACCCTAACTACCACACCCTTCTGATTCATATCCCAACACATAAAACTCAATTTTAAAACTTTTCACAAGCTTGTGTCATAGCAACACAACTACACCACCACCACCACAGTGCCACTCGATGCTCGAGGAGTTGGAGGAGACGTTCGAGAGGTGGTGGAGGAAGTACTACGCACTCGAAGTGGGTTTCTTTTACTCTATGTGTGTTTCTTCCGTGTCTCTTAATCATGTGCTAGATGATCATCATATCCTAATCTTAATCATATTCATTAAAATTATATGGATAATCATTTTCATCCTTATTATAACCCTAATCATCACTATCATACCCTTAATAGCAGTCATCTTAATCATTATCATCATCATATGCGCTTTATTTCCATAACATGTTTTTTTACTTTTTCAACAAACACATGTGTTTTGTGCAGGTGGAGTCAGACTTGCGCGACTTCATGTGTGTCCGGAAACTTAAAGGTATCTGATTTGTAGTTTGGCTTTCAATTTTAATTTATTGAAGCCATCATCATCATCATCACCATCATAATCATCATATTACTTGGTCTTTTAATCGAGTTGTACACCCTTTTGTTTGTTCAATATGTCCTTCAATATGCCACCACCACCACTTCAACCAACCACTACCACACCATCACCACACCACTACAATCACAACCACTACCACACCATCACCACACCACTACAACCACAACCATCACTACAACCACAACCACCATTACCACTACTACCACCACAAAACCACCATCATACTACCACCATTGCACCTCAACCACCATCATTACAACCACCACGCCACCGCTACAACAATCACAATCATTACCGCGACCACGACAGTATGTTGCGCCACCACCACCACTACAACCAACCACTACCATACCATCACCACCACATCCACACCACACAACCACCACCAAACCCACTTCTTCCATCACATCACATCACCACTCCTACAACCATTGACACCACCACTTTAAAACTGAAGTTATCTGGCTCTCATCCCGTCGAAACTCTACTCACACTCCCAAAGATCCAGTTCGCATTTGTCAGAACGAGATAATTCCTTCCGATAGTGTCAGAAACCTAGGAGTTTGTCTCGACAAAGACCTCACCATGACGACACACATCAACAAGATGACTCAAACCTGCTTTGCTTCTTTACGCCAAATACGATCCATAAGATGGTTATTGACCAAGGACTCACTGAGAACATTGGCTTCTGCTTTGGTTCTCAGTCGAATTGACTATGGCAATATCATTCTTACTGGGTTGCCAATGACGCAGCTGCAGAAAATTCAGTCTATAATCAACACCACAGCTAGGCTCATAACAGGTGCTAGAAAGTATGATCACATCAGCCCTGTTCTCAAAGAGCTTCACTGGCTTCGTGTTGAAAATAGAATTGAATACAAAAACATCTTGTTAATGCACAAGTGTCTGTCTAATGAGTGCCCAGATTATTTGTCGAGTGGCATTGTCATGAGAGCAAGTCTTCCCCAGAGGGAAAGACTCAGGTCTGCTAGGTCAAAAGATGTAGTTCCACAGAGCTACAAACTCAAGTATGCAGGTGCAAGAAGCTTTTTTGTCGCAGCGCCGACTCTTTGGAATAGTCTTCCCAATAGACTCAAATCCCCGAGCTCGACCGCGACATTCAGCCGTTCCCTGAAAACGTACTTGTTCGACCGATAACAATAACTTACAAATTTACTGCTCATTTTTCATTAATCAATTTCTTGCTTCCCAATTTCATTCTTTTTTATATTTATACAAATGGTCAATAATAATTGTATAAAAAAAAAATAATAATAATAAATAATAATAATAATATAATATAGATATTTACTTTTTTTTCTTAAATTTATTGTCATTATCATTTCAGTTTCAATCTTTAAAAAAAAAATATATATATGTATATATATGTATATATGTGTGTGTATATATATGGATATATGTGTTTATATGTATGTGTATATGTATGTATGTATATATATATATATATATATATATATATATATATATATATATATATATATATATATATATATATATATATATATATATATATATATATATATATATATATATATATATATATATATATATATATATATATATATATATATATATATATATATATATATATATGATTTTATTGTTAAATTTCAATACCTTACTTCTCCTATACTTTCCATTTATTCATCTATCATTAATATTATTATCACATTTTCCATAACCAAGTGGTCTTGAAGCCCGTCCGGGTTTACGCCACGTTAATAATATTCGTCGTTGTATTGTATTGTATTGTATTGTACCACTACTACAACCGCTACTACATAAAACGCCATCATCGCCTCCACCACCACTACCTCCACTACCACGCCACCACTACCTCCACTACCACGCCACCACTACCTCCACTTCCACGCCACCACTACCTCCACTACCACGCCACGACTACCTCCACTACCGCGCCACCACTACCTCCACTACCACGCCACCACTACCTCCACTTCCACGCCACCACTACCTCCACTTCCACGCCACCACTACCTCCACTACCACGCCACCACTACCTCCACTACCACGCCACCACTACCTCCACTACCACGCCACGACTACCTCCACTACCACGCCACCACTACCTCCACTACCACGCCACCACTACCTCCACTACCACGCCACCACTACCTCCACTACCACGCCACCACTACCTCCACTACCACGCCACGACTACCTCCACTACCACGCCACCACTACCTCCACTACCACGCCACCACTACCTCCACTTCCACGCCACCACTACCTCCACTACCACGCCACCACTACCTCCACTACCACGCCACCACTACCTCCACTACCACGCCACCACTACCTCCACTACCATGCCACCACTACCTCCACTACCACGCCACCACTACCTCCACTACCACGCCACCACTACCTCCACTACCACGCCACCACTACCTCCACTACTACGCCACCACTACCTCCACTACCTCCACTACCACGCCACCACTACCTCCACTACCTCCACCACCACGCCACCACTACTTCCACTACCTCCACTACCACGCCACCGCTACCTCCACTACCTCCACTACCACGCCACCACTACTTCCACTACCTCCACTACCACGCCACCACTACCTCCACTACCACGCCACCACTACCTCCACTACCACGCCACCACTACCTCCACTACCACGCCACCACTACCTCCACTACCACGCCACCACTACCTCCACTACCACGCCACCACTACCTCCACTACCACGCCACCACTACCTCCACTACCACGCCACCACTACCTCCACTACCACGCCACCACTACCTCCACTACCACGCCACCACTACCTCCACTACCACGCCACCACTACCTCCACTACCACGCCACCACTACCTCCACTACTACACCACCACTACCTCTACTTCCACGCCACCACTACCTCCACTTCCACGCCACCACTACCTCCACTACCACGCCACCACTACCTCTACTTCCACGCCACCACTACCTCCACTACCACGCCACCACTACCTCCACTACCACGCCACCACTACCTCCACTTTCACGCCACCACTACCTCCACTCCCTCCACTACCACGCCACCACTACCTCCACTACCACGCCACCACTACCTCCACTACCACGCCACCACTACCTCCACTACCACGCCACCACTACCTCCACTTCCACGCCATCACTACCTCCACTCCCTCCACTACCACGCCACCACTACCTCCACTACCACGCCACCACTACCTCCACTACCACGCCACCACTACCTCCACTACCACGCCACCACTACCTCCACTTCCACGCCACCACTACCTCCACTTCCACGCCACCACTACCTCCACTACCACGCCACCACTACCTCCACTACCACGCCACCACGACGGCAGTGTGTTGCGCTAAAGGAACGTATGGAACGGGGTGCGCAGAGTGCAAGGGTGGTAAGCGGTCCCCCTGCGGAGGTCATGGTGTTTGCCAGGTGGGTCATGATGATGATGGCGGTGGTGGTGCTGGTAATGATGTCGATGATGGTGAGGATGATGATGATGATTTTGGTGATGATGATAATGATAATAGTAATGGTAATGATGATGAATATTGTATTTAGTTGTTTTATCTATAGAGATGCAACTGCCATACTTTATAGTTTTCAATGATTTTTGCATTTTTATCTTTTATCCATATAATGGCTCATTCACTATTTCAGTCATTCTTTTATTTATTCATCGATTCGTCTTCTTCTTTATCAAACCGCATAAGACCACCAGGCGATCATCGACACCACAAAAAACATCGAGCAACCACATCTTACGATCACACCCTGCCCGACTAACCATCCACCAAACCACCATAGGGTGAGGGCACCAAGAGTGGCACGGGTGAGTGCGTGTGCGAGGAGGGCTATGAGGGCAGTGCTTGTGGAGAGTGTTCAACGGGCTTCCATCCAGTCTCGGCCACCACCAGCCCGGATAGAAGAGAAATCAGCTGTGAAGGTGTATATGTTACAGGCAATGCCTCGGATTAGGCAATCCACGGAATGCCTGAAACTTTAGGCAATCCATGGATTCAATCAGTCATTCTGTGTAATTTTTTCACGATGTGTTAAATTTAAACGCTTTTCATCTTACTGCATGTCAAATTGCATTACTGCCACACATGGGCATAGAGGTTTTACCGGACTTCCCGTCAAACGAACGCAAATTTACGAATAAAAAAAACGCCACTCTAAACCACACACCACACTAAACCACTTTCAACCACAACACCAAACCACACCCAACCACACCACCACAAACCAACCACACATCACCACAGCGTGCCATCCTTCTTGCATGGGCGGGTGTGATGGTCAGGGACCAATGGCGTGCAGGGCCTGCAAAGAGGCATGGGTGTGGGTGCCTGGGGTAGGATGCTCTGGTTGGTGCTGAAGTTGTGAAAAGTTCTAAAGAATTGGATGATGATGGTTTAATTTAATGAGAAATATTTAATTGGGTGATTAAGATTTAATTGGATTATTAAAACTTAATTAATTAGCCTAATTAAAAGCAGCTTCAAAATTAAATTAGATGATTAAGGTTTGAATTAATTAGTCAAATTAAAGGCAACTAGAACAATATAATTAGATGATTAAGATTTAATTATTCAAATTAAAGGCGATTTTAAAATTTTTATTTGAATTAGTTAAAACATTAACGAATCATTGAAAAAACATTTAATGTTTTCAAGATGATAGTGATGATAACGATGACGATGATGATGATGACGATGATGGTGGTGGTGATGGTGATGATTGCAGACGTGAACGAGTGTGAGGACGAGACGATGTGCAAAGTAAATGAGTTGTGCGAGAATTCCGAAGGGAGCTACAAGTGCATCCGTTAGAGTTGTTGTTGTTGTTGTTGTTGTGTTGTTAATTTTGTTGTATTTGTTATTGTTGTTTCGGTTTTTAATACAATCGGACCACTACTATGGCACCACAACAAAACAACACACCGCAACCACACAACACAAAAAACATCTACACAACAACCAAACAACAACTACCCAACACAACATCAACAATCACCCAACACAACATCAACAATCACCCAACACAACAACAACCACAACAACACCGCAACCACGCAACAACAACCACAACAACACCACAGCATGCAACAAAGCCTGTTCCTCTTGCACGGGCTTTTCGCACCAAGACTGCATCCACTGCTCCAGCAACTTCTATGCTAGCGCCTCTAACGCCTGTTTGCGTTAGTGTTTGTTGTTTGTTGTTGTTGTGGTGGGGGGGAGGTGGGTGTTGTGGTTGTTGTGGTTTTGAGAGTAATACACGCTTTTCTAACTAAAAATTTTTGGATGGTTGATATGATTTTATGAGTCAAACCGTACTCAGACACACACACACACACACACACACACACACACACACACACACACACACACACACACACACACACACACACACACACAACACGCACACAGCATGTCATGAGTCATGCATGGGTGGATGTGATGACGGCACGGCCAGTACCTGCAAAGGCTGCAAGAGAGGATGGAGGAAGGAGGGGGATAAGGGATGTATAGGTGGGTGGGTGGCTGGGTGGGGTGGCAACCAGGTTTTAAAGATTTGTGATGATGATGATTTTTATTTAATATAGCACCAAGCAACTGAGTCTCTTTGTAGATGGGTGGGGGGGGGTGTTTGGTGGATGGATAGATTATGCATAGATAGGCTGTTCGGCTAGTGTTAAAATAAGAACAAGCTTAGGTTTAGGGTTTGTGCTATTGCTAGCGTCTTCAAGTTTTCATTTAGAATTAAAATTAAAATGTAAAATCATATGAAAAAGATGCCGATGAGTGTGTGAGGGCAGGAGCCTGCGTGGATGATGAGTACTGCATCAACACTGTTGGCAGCTTCAAGTGTTCAAGTGGCTGGGTGTTTTGTGGGGATGTGGTGGTTTAAAGGAGGCTTTAGGGTAACGTTGCTGATTTAGTGATAGAAATTCAAGTGTTTTTGGATGCAGAGGTTTTTGAAAAATTATTGTAGCATTAAAATATGTTCAGAAATAAATTAATTAATTAGAATAAATTAATTTTGTTGACGAAACTATTTTAGTTTTCGTAGATTAAAAAATAAACTATCGCAACGACTCCCATCACCACCTCTTCACCATCGCCATGGCAGCCTGTCACCCATCTTGTGACGGGTGTCATGACAGCGGCAGTGACAAGTGCAAGAGATGCAAGCGAGGTTATGAACTGTCAGGAGACTCCTGTGTCGGTGAGGCACTTGTTTTGTTTGTCCTTAATGTTTTTTGATGTTGTAGTTTGTGTAGTAGTTGTTTGTGATTCAGTTGTTGCCTACCACCTCACACCACTGCCCAGTGCCAACCCCATCAAATCACCACTGTCTACCACAACATACCACCTCTTCTCATCACACCACACCCCACTGCTCATCACACTACACCACCACTGCACGACAGACATTCTTTTTGGTGTGGAAATTAGAAAAAAAATTAGATTAAAAAAATTCATTAAATTTATCTATAATTTGTCGACTTTATTCTCACGTCGACAGACACAAACGAATGCCTGATGGGCGCCTGTTCTGCAGCCAACAAACGATGCACAAACGTTCCCGGCTCTTTTGTGTGCGAGTGTGTGGCTGGTTTCACTGCCAATGAAGATGACGTGTGTGTACCCTCCCCTCCTGTTGCCTGTATGTGTGCTTGTATTTGTAGCTGTATCAGTGCTTGTATTTGTAGCTGTATCAGTGCTTGTATGGTTGCTTGTATCAATGGTTGTATGTGTGGCTGTATCAGTGGTTGTTTAGGTGGTTGTTTGAGTATTTTTATAGGTTTTAGGCTTGGTTCTTTTTTAGGGCTTCTTTTGGGTTTGGAAAGTTTTAAATAAAGATCAAATTTAGATTTAAAATAATTATTTTAATCTTTTAATAATTTTCCCATTTTCTTCTTTGGTTGAGTCATTCAACAACCACCAACAGCCGCCAACAGAGCACCTACAACAGCCTCCACCAAGAAGGCCTCTAAAATGCCTGCTAACAAAGACAACGTCGTCTTCAAGCAAAAAAACACTCCCCCTCCTCCTTCTCCACTGCCGAAAATGAAGAAGAAAATGAAGCAGAAGAGTATTGAGAACTTTCAACTGCTGCAGTATCTTCTGTCGCTTCTGATCTTCGCATTAGGAACCTGGTTGAGCGCCTCGTTTGTCAGTCTCCAGGCCATCCTCACCGCTGGCTTCTCAGTCTACCTCTACTACCACGCCACAAATCTCGATGAACTTCTCAAAAATTCGATTTGAATTTTCGGCATTTTTATATCGGTTCTTTTTTCTAGATTTTTTAAATCTGATTTATTATTTTTGTTTATTTTTTCACATTCAAGGCTTTGCCCCAAGTCTTTGGAGATATACCAACGATCCCTTCTTAGTCATTTTGATGTTTTCAAGTTTTTGAGTTTCCAATTTTGAACTTTTATTTAATTAATAAAAGCTAAACTACACGTCATTATAACCGGATTCCAGTTGGAGATTCTAATTGTAAGAAGTCATTAAAAGTATTGATCTTGGAGAAAATTATCAAAACTTCACTAACTTTGAATGTTTTAAGACTTTGAATATGACTTCAACAATTTGGCGTAGTAAGATATACATTGTTATTTTTTCGTGAACACTTTGTTCATTAATTTATAAGGCAATCCCAATGCGGTTGAATATTTATTTTCCGTCCCATTTTGGAATTCATCCCGTTTTAGAACAGCTGAAATGTTATAATATTTACAATCAAACATCTAGGAATTTCTTCATTTTTCCTTATCCAAAAATAACGCACTATATACTAGAATAGATTTTGGGTAAGGGTTAAATTCATAAAAAATTAATACTTGGTTATAAAGTTTTTATTGCGCAGTCTAATTCTAAGACCGAACGGATTCTGAAATGGGATTAAACATTTAATTTTGTTAAAGGCTTCCGTGTTGAAGAAATTTTCTATTTCAAATTTGTTGCATGTGCTTTGCCATACAAACTAGTCGTAAGCACACACCATCAAGACATGTTTTGACATTTTCTTACTCGTTTTAAGACATAACTAAATGCTTGCTCGTGTTGTCAAAATAAAAGAATGAAATTCATTCAGCGTGTCAATTTGTTTAAAAATCAATTTTATTCTGGCGAAAAAACTTAAAGGTTTTTTTACAGAAAAAAAATTCTGATGGTACTCAAGTTGGTCAAAAAAAATTAAAACCGAGAATCAATTAGTATGTCAAAATGTCTTAAGAAATTAACTTCGGAGCCGTTGCCGTCTCAAAATAATAATTAATAACGAAAACTTGATGCATCAAACAACCAGTATAGAACTCTGGTAGTCTACAAGAGGCCGGAAAAAACCATAGTATACAGCTTTATATAAATATTATTAACGAAATTTCCCAATTTTGTGTTCTTCAATAAAAAATAAAAGTTCAAATTACTTGAGTATTTTTAAAAATATTTTTAAGGGACGGGTGTATATTTAGGGGAAACGGCTTTTTGAAAAAGAATTTATATTTTTAATGAATTATATGAAGATGAATCTTTTTAAATAATTCTTAACACCTGGTGTCTAGAAATTAAAAAAAGATTTTTTAAAATTTATATCCACGCGTAGCCATTTTATAAATAAGCCTATAGGTTTTTCAAGAGCTTTAATTTATGTCTTCATGAATATTTGATCGAGAAATGCGTCGCTGTTCAAAAAGCATGTCAAGTTGAAAGTCGAGTCTTTGAGATGATGTATCTTTGTGCGTAAATCTCATAACAGGAATGTAATTTATTAGACATTTTATTTATTTTATTATGATTATTTTCTAGAGTAATAAATGTTTTTTCAAACAACATTTCTTAGAGGTGCCAAAAAGTACTTTAAAACATCTTCACATTCTTTTCATGACTTGTGATGTTGTTTTAATTCTAAAAATAAAAGGATCAACTAACTATGTAAAAATGTAGAAATCTTTTATTAAATACCTTTAAAAAATGTTTTTAAAATATAATTCATATTTATGTATACCCTTAAAACACCATGTATGAGGCGTACTATATTACTTTTTATTTTTAACCTCAAAAGCTTTCAAATTACTCGAATTTAAAGATTTTTAATGGCAAAATGTTGGAGATTTCCAAAATGATTTGTTAGTTTTTTTAAAAAATCTTGTTAACGTCATTTTTTACGTTGAGAAAACATTTGCGTCTTATGCGTGGTGTTTTTCTGGTATTTCCAGAAGGGTTTTGTATAAAAAGGAGGAAGTAGTGATGTTGAAGTAAGTTTTGCGTGTAATTTTTTGAGGTAGGTTTAAATAATGTTTTTGGAAAATCATTTAAAATAATTTATTTCATTTTTTCTATTAGGTTTTTATTGAAACTTGATTGTATTTCAATTGTCTTTTCAAAGCCCATTTATTTGGTTGTATAAAGCTATTTCAAAGTTATTATTAATAAGATTTCAAATAATGATATTAATTAAAAGTTAACATTTAAAAAAGTAATTTAAAACACAAATCACTATTCAGAAACTTGAAAAACAAAGAAATGTTCTTGAAGCTGTTATGTTGCTCCTGCTTGCTTCTAGGCGTTTTCCACTTCTCAATCACCACCTCAAGTCCCACCGGCCACCCTCATCACCATGCTGACAAGTTCGATTACAGACCCAGTCAGACCGAGTCGGAAGACGGCTGGGAAGTTGATGATGGAAATGAAGAAAGCTTTCCAGAAGAGATCATAAAGTATCGTCTGAATAGTCTCAATGAAAAGTTTAAGAAAAGAAGTTATGAGTGTATTGTACACCCTCTCAGTTGTCATACCCTTTATAGAAAGTAAATTTTGAAAGATAAAATAGTTTGTTAAAAAGATAATATTAACTCAATTATGCTGATCATGTGGGGATTTAAATAAATTTTGAAGCTTTTTATTTTTCATATTTTTTATTACTTTTTCAGCCAATTAGTTAATGAAGTGTTCCCTAGACGTTAATGAAAGCACGCTTCACGTTGTATAATTGTTTTTTAAATATAAAAACGCTTAGAGCCGAAACAGAACCAGTATAATAGAAACGGGACTCTTTAATAAAAATTCAATAAATCTTCATTACAAAGTATTGTCAAAAAAATTAAACAAATTTTATGAAAATCTACTATTCATTTAACTTTCACTAGGGGAGACCGGTGCAAGATGACGAGCCGGTCCTGATGACGAATGTCTTATATTTTCAGTCTTTCACTAGTTAGTGAATGAAACGAACACTATTGTTTCCCTACCTCCCAAATTGTTACATAATAGTATGCATACGCTGAAATATCCTTTTTCGTTTTAGTTGTGATGCTTTAATTGTTTTCCTCCGTCACGTAAGCACTTTCATAAGCTCGGGTACAGAAATAGATAACATATTTCGTTTTACAAATATATTTGTAAATTTTCCAGAATTTCTCTAAAATAAATATGATTATTATAATGAAGCTTTTGTGTTGCTTAGTTATTTATTATAAATTAAGAAATAACCTCAACGAATTAATGCTGTAAATTATAGATAATTACGGATGTCTACATTTCATCTTATTTTCATGATATTACAATGTAGTTATTTTATTTTGATATTTAAAAATTTTAAGAACATTGTTATGATTTGTTTAACCATGTGAAATATTCAGAAGATTAAAATTGCAGACTTTTTCAGTGTTGTCATCTTGCCCCGGTACTGGGACAAGATGAAAATTTAGTAGGGTTGTAGAAAAATGAAATAATTTCTTAGTTATATTAATTTTTAAAAGTAAATGTTGATATATTTATTACAATAAATAAATTTTTTAACAGTTCATTAAAAAAGTTTTTTTATCTCTAAAAATAAAATAACAACACACGAAATAAGTCGTTAACTAGGTCATCTTGCCCCGGTCTCCCTTTGTAGATGGAAAACGGTGCGAAAAAGTTATGGCTTTCGAATGCCTTGTCCCAGAAGACAGCAAATAAATCTTCTTGAGTCAATCATACTCATAAACTATACTTTTTGCGCGAAAAAAAGTTATAAAAAAATATGTTGTCTCAGAAGATGTTTCTGAAACAACATTAAATTGTATTAAATCAATGTTCTAAGGTGTTAATGAAACTTTTAAAATTCATTTAGGAGTCTTTGGAGTATATTTAGTTTTGCAATTTTTTTTGGATCATATCCGCCAAAGCGGTGCAGACGGTGATTGGATCACACTAATTGCCACTCATCCATAGCGTAGAGGAAACATGATAATATATATAGTTGTGAAATAAACACACAGAACTGAAACTAAATATATAAAGCAATATTCAAAAATAACACACCGAACAAAAAACATACAGATTATACATTAACATGGCAATATTCCAAAATAACATACATAGCATACAGCTTACAAAACATACAGTATATCTAGGAATATTCCAAAACAACATAAAGAATATACATAAAGTATATATAGCAATATTCTAAAATACATAGTAGTAGTAGTAGTAGTAGTAGTAGTAGTAGTAGTAGTAGTAGTAGTAGTAGTAGTAGTAGTAGTAGTAGTAGTAGTAGTAGTAGTAGTAGTAGTAGTAGTAGTAGTAGTAGTAGTAGTAGTAGTAGTAGTAGTAGTAGTAGTAGTAGTAGTAGTAGTAGTAGTAGTAGTAGTAGTAGTAGTAGTAGTAGTAGTAGTAGTAGTAGTAGTAGTGGTAGTAGTAGTAGTAGTAGTAGTAGTAGTAGTAGTAGTAGTAGTAGTAGTAGTAGTAGTAGTAGTAGTGGTAGTAGTGGTAGTAGTAGTATAGACACAGAATATACACAGTTGTGCGAATGTGTTCCAACATTTGCCATTATTGGTCAGCATTGTAAATTTAGGCGGAGCTAGTTAAATTCTGCACCACTTTGGCGGATATGATCCCATTTTTTTTCCTATTTTATTTTAAAGCCGCAAAGACATTTCTAAAAATAAACATTTTAGGTATTTTTTTCTTTTCTGATTTAGGTTCACATCGTCTTCCTCTTTGCATTTAGATTTACTACTCTTTTACTTAGATGTGGGTGAATTGTTTTTAAACTATAGCTGTTAAATATCTCATCATTTACAATCAGGATATCTTGGGTATACTTGGGAATAATATAAAAACAATCTTCCTCTGAGATGCTGCCGTTTCCACTGCTACGGGCACCATTGCTTCTTTGCCACCGCTGATTCTGTCCGAGGCGTGGTTGTTTTTGCTGACGCGATGGGTGGTTCGTTGGTTTTTGATCTTGATCGGTGTTGATCTGGAGCAGTGTTGTCTGTGTGGGATTAAAGGGGCTGGTTGGGTTGAAGTGAGAACTGAGCTAAGGTAGAGATGAAGTGTTCAGTGAAGCCCACCACCTCCACACTTTTTTAGTCGTTTTTATAATTTTCAAAACTCTAATGAAGACTAAAAAGGTGGTGGTGGGCTTTGCTGAGTCCTTCATCTTCACCCTAGCTCAGTCCTATGTATTATATCTATTAATGCAATGTAGAAAACTATTAAAGAAACTGACAGGTCTTAGAATGAAGAAAGTTTGTTTTTACAGTGTGAATAATCAGTAGGCGTCATTACATTCACCTGGGAGATGGTCCATTAGGTTATATCATGAATATTTTATACTGGTAGCTGGTAATTATTAGAAAACCCCACCCCCTCCCACACCCATAAAACTAAATCAAAGTCTTAGCTTTAAGCGTCAGCATTGTCAAGTAAAAGAGAACCATGATCTAATTAGTTTAAATAATAAAGTTCACTCAAATTTCACAATGTAAAAGAAGTGTAAAAACTTTTAGACGCTCATATGACTAACAGCACAGTTCACAATAACGATCTTTCAAAGCTGTTTGCAGAAATCGAAAATTTAGAGATACCAGCAAGAAAAAAAATTTGTGGCACTTTCACTAAACTAAGTTTCAACAGTGCCACAAACAAAGTTCTGTGGTTTATTGAAGCATAGGCTCGATTTTATATGGTTTTTTGGTGGACTTTGACGTCGACAGTAAGAATTCTAGTGCAGTTGACATGCACTTGACATGTGTCTTCAGCTGGTGGCTCCTGAGTTCAGCCAAAAACCTAAAAAACCAAAAACCAAAAACCAAAAACCCTGAAACCTTCACAATGAGTTTTTTCTACCTTCAACAAAGAAAGGTATCCAATGAGCTGTTTTCTTACAAAAACAACAAATTCGGGTTTCTTACCAGGGCAGTAGTGGCCTTTGTTCCTCACTTGAGTTATCTCACTGAGTTCTTGATCCATAAGAAAAAAGAATTGCCATGAAAGATTGAGGTGAATGAATTCTCAAAAAAACAATTTAAAGTTTTGAATTTTTTTTATAAATGAAAGGTTCAAAATCTCACTTTTGTGTGTTTTTTCATTCTTTGAAATACAGAGTTAATTTTAGTGTCAATTTATTTATTTATTTTAGTGTTAATCATGTTCTAAATTGGCTTTTGAACATTTTGAAATCAATATTTTAGTTCTTCCTATTCGTATAGGATTCGTCGAGTTTTGTGATGTGCTTCTACAACCAATGTAAATTTTTACAATTAGTTATTAAAATTAATTCGGTGAACGGGTAGCCGAGTGTGTAACGGCTCTCGGCATGGTGCTAGTTTTGAGTGCGACTGATGCGTTAGTTGCCATAGGCGCAAATTAAAATTGGTCTAATGGGTCTGAAAGCCCGTTCAGGTTATACGCCACTATAAGTATGCTTTTTGTCATTTATTTACCTATTTATTTGTTTATCAAAATAGTTCAGGTACTCGAGTTAAGAGATTGGTAAATATTTTTGTACCCTCTAATAATTTAGCTAAACAAAAATCTAGTCGAAAGCTAAAACACAAATTTTAGTTTCAGTGTTTGTGTGCTGTGTAGATGAGAAATTTTCTGATCTGAAACTTTTCAGGAAAAAAGAAATCTGGCAATGAAACACGAATACATATAAAACTCAGATTAGCAAGACGTGGGAAAAGCTGGAATGACTCGTGCAGGAAGGTCACGCCTTGAGGGAGCTGAATGAAAATGAAGATATGCAATTTTTGACGGTGCTTTCTTCTTTTCTGAAAAATTTAGAAATTAAACTCATTCTTTAAAAGATATAGTTATTTTATTTGGAATTTTATAAATCATGATTTGTGGCACCCTAGGTCAGTGTTTTAATGTTTTTTTAGATGGGCTTAGGTGCGTTTTTTAATTAAAATATTATAAACGAACTCACTGTTTTAAATGATTTAAATGAAAATATATATCCTATCAACACCTAATTAAAACGCAACAAGTTTAATTTGAGAACAGATCGATTGTGCTTATCAGGCTTGATCAGCGACGTTTTGAATTATCCGCGTGAAAAATAGCTAGTAAAAACAAGCATTTCGCATTGATTTTTATATAATCATGAGCAGGTGTGTTCTTTGGCGAGAATAGCCAGAGTATTGGCTGTTTGTCCTTTTTGCGTTCAATCTAACTCCACCTTGGATGACTGATGTGTTTCATTGAAATAACTTACAAAAATTACGTATACCTTTCTTAAAGTGACATATTGGACGTTAGCTTTTAGTGACAACTTGAAGCTGTGACATGTCAATCATAAATCTCAAGTCTTTTTTTCCTGTTTCACAAAGGAAACGTAACAATGGGCTGATGCCAAGAAAAAAATAGGTTTCTTTTTCATTGCAGAAAGAACAAGTAATTAATAAACATGAAGGGGGTGCTCACAACTTCACTGCCCGTTTCTCATTGGCCATTGAAATGATCGAATAAAAGTGAGTGAATAGGCATTTGCGCTTTGAAGATAAATCAATAGAAAACTTTTTTAAAATTATTTCTAAAGAGTCTAGCTTTATCTATAAAACACTATTCATCCGGCTCTCAACAATTTCCTCTCATCGATATTGCTTGGTAGGCTAAAATAATTTATCCATATTTCGATGAGAAAGTTGAAATAATATCTCACTTACGTTTTTAATTAATTCATTCTAATTTCATTATTTCCAACAGATTACAGAAAAAGATCGACCAAAGCAGCATCATGAAGAAACTCCTGACAGTCATCTCGATCATCTGGGTTTTATTTTTCCTTCTTGAAGCTGTTAAAAGCGAGGAAAAAAATGAAAGAGAAAGATTGAGTTTAATCAATGCAATTCTAAAATGCATCAGAACCACTCAAAAGAAAGTCAGCGTTGAAGCCATTGAAAGATCTGAATACGACAATGCTGAAGAAGAACCTCCCAGTAACCTGAAAGTTTCTGGATTCATTGAAAACACGGAAAACACTAGAGTCTATAAAGAACCAAGAGTCGTTGAAATGTATGAAAACTCTAGTTTTCCTGGAGTGTCTGAAAAACCAATAATCAGTGAAATTTTAGAAAACCTTGGATTGCCTGAAGTTTATGAAGAGCCTGGATTCCCAAGCCTCTACGATGACCCTAATGTTCCTCGGTTCCATGTAGACCCTGAAATCCCTGGAGATTACGGATTTTCTAAAAATTATGAAGATCTTGAAATGCCGGAAACTCTTGATGAACCTGGATTCACTGAAGTTTACAAGGAACCTGGAGTTTACAAAGGCCCTGGATTCCCTGAAGTCTACAAAGACCCTGGATTCCCTGAAATCTACAAAGATCACGGATTCCCTGAAGTCTACAAAGATCCTGGGTTCCCTGAAATCTACAAAGATCCTGGATTCCCTGAAGTGTACATGAAACATGGAATCCCTGAAGTCTATAAGGAACCTGAAAAACCTGAATTCTACAAAGATCTTGGATTCCCTGAAATCTACAAAGACCCTGGATTCCCTGAAATATACAAAGATTCTGGATTCCCTGAAGTCTACAAGAATCTTGGATTCCCTGAAGTTTACAAGAATCCTGGATTCCCTGAAGTCTACAAGAACCCTGGATTCCCTGAAGTTTACAAAGATTCTGGATTCCCTGAAGTTTACAAAGATCCTGGATTCCCTGAAGTTTACAAAGATCCTGGATTCCCTGAAATCTACAAAGATCCTGGATTCCCTGAAGTTTACAAAGATCTTGGATTCCCTGAAATCTACAAAGATCCTGGATTCCCTGAAATCTACAAAGACCCCGGATTCCCTGAAATCTACAAAGACCCTGGTTTCCCTGAAATCTACAAAGATCCTGGATTCCCTGAAATCTACAAAGACCCTGGATTCCCTGAAATCTACAAAGACCCTGGTTTCCCTGAAATCTACAAAGATCCTGGATTCCCTGAAGTTTACAAAGAACCTGGAATTCCTGAAATCTACAAAGAACCTGGAATTCCTGAAGTCTATAAGGAACCTGGAATCCCTGAAGTCTACAAAGATCCTGGATTCCCTGAAGTTTACAAAGAACCTGGAATCCCTGAAGTCTATAAGGAACCTGGATTCCCTGAAGTTTACAAAGAACCTGAAATCCCTGAAGTCTACAAAGAACCTGAAGAACCTGAGTTATACAAAGATCCTGGATTCCCTGAAATCTACAAAGATCCTGGATTCCCTGAAGTTTACAAAGAACCTGGAATCCCTGAAGTCTATAAGGAACCTGAAGAACCTGAGTTATACAAAGATCCTGGATTCCCTGAATTCTACAAAGATCCTGGATTCCCTGAAGTTTACAAGGAACCTGGATTCCCTGAAGTCTACAAAGATCCTGGATTCCCTGAAGTCTACAAAGAACCTGAAGAACCTGAGTTATACAAAGATCCTGGATTCCCTGAAATCTACAAAGATCCTGGATTCCCTGAAGTTTACAAGGAACCTGAAGAACCTCAAGTTCCTATAATCTATCGAGACCGTGAAGTGCCGAGAGTATATGAAAATTTTGGGTTTTCTGAAATCCACGAAGATCCGAGATTTTCTGAAATACCAAGAAACCCTGAAGACAGTAGATTTTCTGGAGACTATAATGGTCTAGAAATCTTTGGAGGCCCTGGAGCTCTGGGAATAAATGAAAAACCTGGCTTTTCTGAATTATTTGAAGAAGTCAATGAAAATTTTGGATTACCGGAAGTCTACAAAGGTCCTACAACTTTTGGAATCTCTGAAAATCTTCAAGGTTCGGGAGACCCTGTATTCAGTGGAAATTATGAAAGCCGCAAAGTTCTTAAAGTAATTGAAGATGACGGAATGCCTGCAATCAATGAAGATCCGGCATTATCTGGACTGCATGATGACTCTAAAGTCATTGAGATCGATGAAAGACCTGGAGTTTATGTAGATCCTAAAATTCCTGATGAAGATGATTTTCCTGGTGTCTATAAAGACCGTGAAGTTCCTGGAGTCTATGAAAAACCTGTATTCACTGAATTTCAAAATAACTCTGAAACTATTGTAGCTCCTAGAAGTCTTGAAATTTCTGGATTCAGTGAAATCCATGAAAACCCTTTAGTCTCCAAGGATCTTGGATTCTCTGGTTTCCATGATGATTCTAAAACTTCTGGAACTTCTGGAGTTTATGAAGATCCAAGATTGCTCGAAATCTATAAAGATCCTGGATACCCTATAATTCATAAAAATCCCGTATCCCCAAGATTCAATGATGACTATGAAATCCCCAGAGTCTATGACGACCCTGGAGTCTACGTAGTTCCTGAAGATCCTAAAGACTATGTTGTCTATGAAAACCAAAGAGTTCCTAAAATCCATGAAACCCCCGGAATGCTTGGAGTCTATGAAGACCCTGAATTGCCTGGAGATTATGAAGATCCAAGATTGCCTGGAAGTCATGAAGAACCTGCATTTCCAGGATCCCATGATGACTCTGAAATAGTTGAAATCTATGAAAACCCTGGTTTTTTTAAAGTTCTTGGGAACGATGCAGACCATGGACTTCGTGGAGTCGATCAAGACCAAGAATTCTCAAATATCGACGAAAGCCCCAAAACCCTTGAAGTTTCTCTAAACCTTAAAGCTTCTGAAAACCCTGAGAACCAGGAATTTCGTGGTGTCTATGAAAACCGCAGAGTTTCTGGAGTGAATAAAGACTCCGGATTGCCTGAAGTCAACAAAGATTCTGTGGTTCATGAACATCCAAGGTCACCTGCAATCAATCTATATCCTGAAGTTAATAAAAATTCTGAAAAACCTAGAGTTCTTATAGACCTCGCAAATCCTGTGTCTGTTGAAAGTTCTTCATACAATGGGGTCGCTGAAGAGACCAAATTTGCTGAGAATCCTAAACCGGTTGCTTACTCTAATGATAATGGTTCCCCCACTGATGTGAAAGTAGAGAGAGATGCTGGTGTAAATACTGATCCCAATGATGGTTTCGGAGGTAAAGAATTTAATGAAAGTGAAACACTTCCCAATTCTGAACTCCCGAAGCCTCTAATGAACCAGACACTTATTCAAGTTCTGTGGTTGTTGAGGCAGTTGCAATTAGTGCTGCCCTTGTAACAGGAGCAAAAGTGGTGTCATCAGAAAGAAAATACCCTTGAGAGCCAAGAGAAGATGAAGAAGCTTTTCATTATAATTTTTAAAACTATTTAAATCTTTGATTTTTAAAAAAAATAAATTATTGAACTCATATTTCACTCTTTTATTTCATTGACATTTTCGAAACAACGAGTCATTGTATGAAACTAAGAAGGATAAAGTATAATCTAGCAGAGGCGACAATCTGCTGAAAATTCTGGGAAGGGGTCTACTCAGCATATGCGGCGATGATCCTGTGGAGTCCTAGGATCCAAACCATTGAAGTGGGCTCTTTCCGGACCCCAAGACTTCCCCAAGATCACCGCCCATGTAGTCTAGGTCACTGAGCTTTGGCTGCATTGATATTCAAGTTAAACCTAGAAAGATTTTGCTAATAAAATAGATTTTACATTTTTTAAACATTTTAATAATTTTCTGAAGCACCCTGCGTTTCATGGCGTAAAGGCCTTTTGAGTAGCTTGTATAGAAGGTTTTTGAAAACTTTAACAAACTTTTTTATTTCCACTGAGATCAGTCCATGATTACTTTGAAATAGAAAATTGCTTTAGTTTAAAAACCCCTTTTTAGAGTCTAATTATTTATTTTTTTTAATTCATAACTTATTCATGAAGAGCAAAAGACCGTAATTTTTTGCGTTTTACTAAAATATCTTTCAAGAAAAAAAAGCATTATGACTCTAAAAAATATCTTTAAGTTAACATCTCTAAGTTAAGATTTCCTAAAATAACTGAAAATTCTTTTTTTTTAGCTTCTAGCCAGCTTTTCGATATAAAATTCTTTTCTTTTAATCCAAAGTTATTTTGTTTATTAATTATGAAAAGACCCCTACTAGTTTGTTAGTGGCACTAGCAATATAATTTTTTAGTCTTTTAATTGTACACAATTTCTTTTCTACTTGTGATTAATTTCTACTGAAATATTTTGCATTACATTTTTTTTATATCTTTTTGTACGTTTTTTTCTTAAAAATAAAAAAGGATGAGTCGTTAGTAGTTACTCTAGCAATAGTTGCATTATAAATGATATTGATAGTGGTAAAATGCAAATTATTTTTGTTCATCCTCATCATATTCATCACCCTTCAAATTAACCTGAATGGAGTACCTTTGGAATAAAATTAAATTATTCTTTTTAAAATAGTTTATTGCACTCAAAATTCAATCGACAATTCAAGTTCAGTCTTTGATATCGATGAGCACTAAATCGCACTTTTACAAAAATCTTTAAAACTATGTGTTATTTAAGTTATTTTTCTCATTATTTAACTAGTGAGAAAAAGATATAGATTAGGCAAATTTAAGATTGATGGCTACGGGATAGATGATTGGAAGAACAAATAGATGGGAAATAGATGAGTCAGTATTGGATGAAGTAGGCATAAACAAATTGCCGAATATCAATTTAAACTTTTTATTTTTATGGTGTAGAATAATAAGAAATTGAAACTTAAGGCAACTTGCAGACGATATTCAAATGGAATTTTATGAAGGAATATATGTTAAGATAAAATTTTAAAAAACAAGTAAAATTCCCTACGATTGCATAAGTCTGGGCACTAAACTTTTAAACCGTTATTATGAATGTTATAATGATTTACTTGATGAATTTGTATTTCTCGGAGTAGGCTATATTCAATTCAATAAATAATGTTATCAAGATTTAAATAAGTCTGCTTGGGCTCTTGGCAGTGCAGAAATTGGGAAAAAAAGGACCGAGATTCCTGCTGAATTCACATCTGCTGAGATAACTTCATCAATTTCTCAGCGTTCCGTAATCCTCTTGCTTAGGGAAGGCTAAGTTTTTGACTCCTTTCTCTGTTTCCTTCAAATTCTTCATTTCTTGCTTATTTGAAGCTCTGTTTATAATTTCTAAAGAGATAAAAGTTAATATTAAAATGAAAAAAACCATTGCTTCTAATAAAAAGACAAACCCTGCATAAAAATTAAGAGTGTTTGTATAAATAAAATTCATGATAATGTAGGCAACAAGGCCTAAGAGAGTCTCAAAGCAAGAAAGGAAAGAAAAGAGCCTTCCGAGCTGGTTTGGTTCGAAATGCTTGCTGATAAGAGACTTGAGAGAGGATTGAATGAAAGAGCTTGGAGAGCACAGAACGACTGAGACAAAGATTAGGGCTGTTGAAAAACTCTGTGACAAAGCAACCAATCTGATAACCTGCAAGTAAAGTTTAAATATTTATTGAAACAGGTTTCATCATTAAAGTAACTTCTCGGTCAAATGTGCATTTTAGTGCACATGAAAAAAACATTAGTTTTTAATTTCTTAATTTTTCATTCTGTACCTTTCATAGTAGAAATAAACTTTAAAATCTTTTATTCAAATATAACAATTTTTACCGATTGCACAACACTAAGAAACTATTAATAAAAAAAACCAATTTCAATACATTATTCTTTAATTTATTTTTTTTAACTTATAGACTCAAAAACGTCTAGCTGATATACTATCGTAAATCATCTGAATAAGGTCCACTTATGTATAACAAATCCACGTTTGTGTTGCATTTGAAAATCTATTGTTCGTTGCATAAACCTCAAGTGACATAAATGAATTAATTTATTTTAAATATTTCTTCTTACTAATTGAACTTAGTTTTTATTTTATTTGATATTTTTTTCATTGTGATATGTACTTCAAAAATGCACACTCAAACGAGAAGTTACTTTCTTTAATTCATTTAGCTCAGCAAAATCATTATTTTATTCAAACCTGGAAAGCCATGCCCATGACTGCTAGTGAAGAATCTGATGTATTGCAGCACTCGACGAGTAGATGTAAAAGGATGACTGAAGAGAGACCCATGCAGGCAAAGTCGAGGGCCAGATAGTAACCATAGAGGGACTCGGACCAGTTCAGAGGCGCCTTGGCCGTGTAGAGGAGGGCCACGTCAACCTCCCCTGGCTTGCTCATTTGTTTCACCATGAGCACTATAAAGTAAAACAAAACTTTGTTTTGTTGCATCTCAAGCAAAGTTGAGAAAAATTCTTTAATGATCGAAGTAGTCGTTGAAACGAAGTCCCTAAAGCTGAGTTTCTTTTTGTCATCATTCCCTTCTTGTTCTAACTCTTTTTCTTTAATTTTCTCATATATATTTTGTTGTTTTTTTTCTTCTTTTTCATTCTTTTGATCTTTTTTTGTTACAGTATTACTATCTTTTGAATCCATGGTTTCAACAGCTTTTAAATCCCTATCCCCACCTATATCTATCATGAAAATGAACGCTATTGAAATAGAACAAATGTAAAATAAAAGAACGATTAAGAAGATAACAGTGGAACTGCACATTTGTGTGAGGATTCCAACTAAGAGAGAGCCAATGAAATAGCCGAAGTAACTCATTGATTGCAGCCTGCCAAGCCGTTCTGTCCTTGAGTCTTTTTCGCTGAATTCAGAAACATAGCTGTTCACAGCTATCGTCACCAGAGAAGATTTTCCTGATATGCCTCTGAGTATTGTGCCTAATAAGATCAAGGCGAGAAAGAAGTAGTTGCTGTCGTTCCATCTGGAAGGCAGACTGCTTTCGTTGCTGGAGTAACGT
The DNA here is from genome assembly GCA_943735955.1 of Piscicola geometra. Lineage (NCBI taxonomy): Eukaryota > Metazoa > Annelida > Clitellata > Hirudinida > Piscicolidae > Piscicola > Piscicola geometra. Next base: position 4,437,458 of record OX030961.1, read on the forward strand.
CTGCTGTAGTTGTTATTGTAGAAGCTGTAGTTTGAATCTATGTTGTTCAAAGTGGTGTTGCTTGATGTGGTGTACTTCGAAGTAAAGTTTTCGTTATTGTGAAAGTTTTGGAGAGGAATCAGTGGTGTTTCGGGAGAGCTGGCTGATTCTTTAGAAAGTGGAACGAAGTTTGATAAGACGTAAAAAGTGACGCCGAGAATAGAAAAGAAACAAGAAATAACCACCGGCAGTTTTCTGCCTACCCTATCAGACCATGAGCCACAAAAAATACACAAAAAGAAACCAGAAAGATTGATGATGATCTTGTAGCAGATGAAGTAGGAGGCTGTCTGTGGGGTTTTAGAAGCACGATTTTAATGTGTTTTATCGAATATCTTTGTATTGTTTGTTGTAATAGAACCATTTATCATGCTTGACTTTAAAAGAATGCCATTGAAATTAAAGTTTCAAATTCTATAATATATAATGATCACTTATAGGCTTAGTTCTTTTCAGATTTTCTTGAAGGCATGAATGATTTAAGAGCGATAAAATCACTAACAACAACGTAGGTAACAGATCATTTACTTAGCCACCAAAATTACATTTACATTTACATTCACGCCAAAACAATCTGCTGGTCAGTTGGAAGACCAAATGAGCCTCATTCCTTATTCCTGTCGGATTTAAGTCTTAACCTTGTTCAATCGCTTCAGTAAGGCTCCATTCTAAACTATATATGTCATCAAAAAAGCTTAGTTTGTTAATCTTGTGCTAGCAATATTTTTCTAAAGATTATTCAATATTTTTTTAATAGTGGAGAAGGTGTGAAAGATCTTGGCTAACATTTGCTGTTTTTTTAATTAGCCTCTGACGCTGTTGTTGATGGCATTTCATAGAAGAAGCTTTAAAATGTGCAACGGATGGTCTAGCAGTAAAACGATAGTGACTGGTTCAAAATTTTGGCCGATAATGACACCGTTTGAGAAAGTTAGATCCAACTGCTCTAACATCACTCCAGACAAGTTGTAATATCTCTTTATCCTCTCTGTCAGATTAGGTTTCGGGTAACTCAAGGCTCAAAATAATAACACGTCACTAAGGGAATAAACTCTTCTTTAAAAACGGTTTCTCAGAGGAGCTAAATCCACGTATCCATGAGAAGGACGAGCACCAAGCAAGAGAACATCGGCTGTGAATGGGCTTCGCACCATGTGCCACTTGTCCAATACACGCCACAAAAACTAAATAATGAAACAAAACACACTGATAAATGGCAAGCCTGACAACTACCCACCTCTTTCTGTAGCCTAGTTTCGAAATCGGGATGCTTGTCGAGGTTGTCACACAATTCGCTTGAAGAGCCCTCAATCAACCTCAAACACACTTCACGGTATAAGAAAAGCCTGAATACAGGCTCGAGCAAACTCTCAGCAATCTTGAACGTTAAGAAAACCCCTTCTGCGACCAAACCTTCCTTGATTATTCTTCCAACCAATGACTTTATTTTCTCGAACATCTTGCTTTTGATTTCAGGTTCTGAAACTTTCAGTCGATTATGAACAAATATTTTTTTCAAGATTTTTTCACAGTTTTTAGTTTTAAGTTTAAAAATTTATTTACTATACTAGCCAAATTTAAAAAATATTTTTTTACAAATTGCTTTTTTTGCAGTTTTAAACAATTTATATTTTTCCAGATTGAACTTACTTTAAACTGTTTCATCAGATTTAGAAAACTTCTTTTATTGCAAATTTATTAATATTTGGAAAAAAGTTTACAACCAGAAATATGAATTTAGTTTCACATCATCGATTGGGCATTAGCAATTCATATATGAGCTTCTGTTTAAATAAGGGGCATTGGAATTCCATTCAAAATGAAAAAAAAAGTTGAATAAAAATTTTTCGAAATGAATATCTTAAAAGTTTAAAATATGTTAAAAGATAAGTACTCAGTTTAGATTTGTTTTAGGGAGTTTAAAAATTGTTTAGGTCTTGTTTTTACAGTGCAAATATAAGTAAGAAAAAAGTCAGCTCACATTCTTTTTTCACTTTCGGCCGGCACCATTAAGGATCGCAACAGAGAATTATTTTTTCTACGCTTTTTCATATAACGTTCAGGCACGCAATTGGAGCGCTCAATTAGGGTATCGGTTGCACTTGAAAGTAGCTACCCGTTCATGTAAGTTTAATTTATATAGAGATTCTCACTACATCCATCTACCCTTTTTTAGTTTTTTTCTTTTTTCCCCTAAAAAAAATATTTCTTTCTTTTCCACGGACCCAAACCTCCAAACCATCACAATCTTGTTTTTCTCATCTTGTCACCCAAAGGTCTTACCGGCGTTGTTCCCCTGACTTACATTTTCCTACTTTAGGACCTAAAGTTTAGGTCCAACAATGCAGCGATACGTAACGTTGGGTCTATCATATAAGAGATGTATTAATAGCGGGTTTTTAATTAATTAAAATAACTATTTAAAAATATATTATTTCAACAATTTAAAAAGTTTAAAGTTTCATAAAATATTTAATTAGTTTTAAACTGAATTCAAAAAATACTTTTTCAAAGTCAATATTTGAAACAATTATTTTCGTAGGATACTTCTACTATCAGCAATTATACATTCCATAACATCTGGCCAACTTTGTTTCACAACAGAAAAAATATTTTAGTTGCTAGAGGGAAGGTGAACGTGCTGCCAATGCCCCCTTGAATCCACGCCTTTTAACTTTTTTCCAGAGTTGGACAACGCACATAATGCAAGATTGTGTCTAATTACATCATTAAAAATTATTTTAATGTTTTTTGTCTATAAATTATACTGTTTTTTCCTTAGTCCCAATAGTTTTATTCACTTGTTATTGAACATGGATTTGAATTATATAGTACTGCCTATGGTCTTTTTCATATGCCTATTTCCTAGAAATACCTGATCTCCCACGTAATCCTAAGATAGTATAAATTTGAGTAGCTTTTACATTTGTCCAAGCAAAGCCTGAGTTTCCATTGCAGACTCCATTCGAATGTTTTATTTATAAATAAAGATATAAATATACTCTCGCTGATTTTACTGTTAAACTCCCTCAGACCTTTTCAGATATTTTTTCCCATTTGGGTACATACAAATTTATAAATTGACTTTTTCAAAATCATTTATACAAATTACAAAAAAAATAGGCTCCAAAACGGATTTTTCAATTTCTATTTTATTTTATTTTAATCATTTAGAAATTTGAAAACATCAGAAAATGTATTTGAAAATTAAATGTTTATTATAGTTTTTAATTATAATTTAAACATCAATTAATGTAGTATAATTGGTTTAATGTGCCTTAATTGAATATGTCTTATTATAATTGAACGTGAGTTTGAATCAAAATTTGAAAATAATTAGCTATAAAAATACTAGAAAGATAAGTTAGACTAGCTTTTCAGTTATTTCAAGGTTTCATAACAAGTATTGGCGTTCAAAAGATCTCAACAGTGAATCGGTTTTCAGTTTTCATCCAAGATTCCGTAATGGAATTGCGTCGTTTGTAATAAAATTAGTTGGAAAATAAAATATATTTCCTAAATTATAATTCTTCTAGATTAAAAACAAATATTTTATTTTTCAAAAAAAGTATTTAACTTTATTTTGAAAAGACACACCTCAGTAAAACTGACGCTAACAAACAATTGTCGCGTTTATGTGGAGTTTCAGCCTAATCGGTCTTTTGGGAGTTGTAATGGGGTGGAAAGTGTGAGATTAGAAAGCGATCAAGAGCTGAAGGCTGACCGCATCAAAGCGATTTACACTAGCAAGACTGTTACAGTCTAATAAAAATGATTTGTGAGAGAAGGAATGAAGAAATTGATGATGAGTGGTTTGAATAGATGGATGGGTGGTGTGATTACAGGGATCGGTTGTGTGGTTACATGTATAGGTAGATACAGGATCGTAGCCATAATTTTTAAATGAGAGCTGGAAAGGCCAGAAGAGGGTAGAGATTATCAAAGCTTAATTTTTAAGGTTTATTTTGAATTCGTTCTGACTACAGGTCTGGGTTGATAGATTGATGGATGAAAGGGAAGTTAAATAGATTGGTAAAATGAATGGTTAAATTACTTGATTATTATTATGAGGTTCATTAATGTATGAATGTATAAATGAATTAATGGCTGGTCTGATAAGTATTTAAAATAAACCCAATTTTATTTAACGATCCAAGTTTTAGTTCTAATATTAAGGAAGTAAACTTTAGAAAGACTTAGTTTTAAGTTGAATATGTGAATGTAATAGGAAAATTGACTTTTATTTTATAAAAATTAGTTCTCCAATTAATCTTAAATAAATAGGATATTATGCATAAAGTTTTGATTTAGATTTAGATTAAAAAAAGTTAAATATGAAAAAATAATAATCAGCAAATATAAGTATTATCTAACATATAACAATCTTTGCTTGATGATGATGATGATAATCGGTTGCAGATGATGATGATGCTTCGAAAGATAGATGGGTGGAAAGAAGATAAAGAAACGAATGGATGGACAGACACGGAACAAAGTCAGATCAGTCAGCAGGAGGTAAGGTGATTAAAGAGGGTTCAAGAAGAGAGATCGTGAAAAGGTTGAAGGGTCGAGGAAGAATAAATGTGATATTTTGGGAAGACTGCTAGAACAAGAGTTATAGAATTTAAAAAATTTAGCATTTTATATTATTGGAAATGACAAAACTATAATATAAAAGTACAACTATTTATATTTATCTTTTAGAGAGTGTAGAGATAATGAGAAAGAAAGAGGAAGGCCAGAGTTCAAATGTCAGGTAGTAAATCAATAGAGGGTTGTGCATTCCTCCACTTCCTTCTACATTAATCATCCTTTAATCCATCTTCCTCCCTTGCATGCCTGGATAAGTTTTAAATTTGAAAATGATATATTTGGTGAGGATTTCGTATCTACAAGCATTTTCAAACGTTTTAAACTATGGATTTTCAACTAATTTGAAAAATGTGGTATTAGTTAACTTTTGTAGACAAACGTTCTTTGTAATGACCAAATTTAGAGAAGAAGTAAATTTCACCTATTTCACACACAAATACATGAAAGCACATGAACACATAAAGACACACATACATAAAAAGACACACAAACAAATAAGGACACACAAACACATAAAGGCACACAAAAACACACACAAGGAGTGAAAGACGGAGACAAGAAACAGTCCATTACACGTCCAATAGGCGTGTTGGCATTTCCTCTTCTGAAATTTCTAGGGTTCGTTAAGGGGGAATACCATCATCATCATCACCCTCATTATCTTCATCATCATCACTATTACTACTATTATCATCATTTGGTGTTATTTCTATAACAAATCAATTCTTTTAAAAACATGAACGATTACATATTTCTTTTTTAATATCCCGCGTTTTATTTTGAGCTCTTTATTGCTTTCTATATGATTTTCTTATTCATTTTTTAAATTCTTTTTTTGTGTTTTAATTTGTATTCTTCTGAATGAATCCTATTTTTATATACATTATGGAAGACACACATGCATTCAGAGCCTGATCAGGTTTTATATTTAGAATCCATTGTTGTCAATCCACGAACAGATGACTTTCAAATTTCCTCACACAGCTACGACACACACAAACTCACGCACATACTCGCATAAACACACACAAACAAATATATATAGAAAAAGACAAATGCATTAAAATAGAGTTTTTAAATATTCAAATATATGGAAAATAGATTATAAATACAAAATACCTACAAGATACACAAATATATAAAATTATGCAAAAATGAATAAGTATTATTTGTATTTTTGTCTAAAAGAAGCGAAGCTGTAATACTAGATTCCTTGAGTCCCTTTCAAATTCCCGCCTTAGGTAATGGGAGAAGAATGGGGTTGTGTCTCTGCATATGTTTGTGTTGGTTTTGCATGTGTATGTATTTTTTATTGACTTTTTATTGTTTTTATTTGTGTGAAATGTTTGTTAAATAAAAGACGTTATTAGCTAGGTTAGTGCGCTTGTAAAAGCAACACTTCCGAAGCAGTATTCGGTGAAAGGTATTACGCATCCCACCATGATGAAAGATTTATTTTGGTTTATGTGTTTTGATAAGCACTCATAAACCTCATGGGCATGCTTATATTTTCGTTATAAATTATTTTAAAACTAATGAACATCTTTTAAGTTAAAATATAGAAGTTGATTTATAGACTCTAAATTAGAGTTGTAATCGTTGCATCAGTTGTTATCTAAGTCGTTGTTAAAGTGCTATTATTAGTTGTAAAGTGCAAATGAGATCCGAGTCTTAATCATCATCATGACGAGCCCAAGGAAAAGGCTTTATGTTTCAATTTTGGGACTGATGAAAAATAAATTAGATTAGAGATTAAATCAAAAAAGAGAAAGTGAGTTAGAATGAGGTTAGAGAGAAAGATGAAAGGGAGAGGCTACAATAGAACAAAGACGATTGTATGAATGGACGGCGCAATGAATTGACAAGTTCCTCATCAGTTCTATGCAATAAATTAGAGATAGCAAACACAAAACAGATTTACAATAATTGTATTCTTTAATCTCTTTTAAAAAAATATATTTAAGATGTAAATTTTTTTCCATTTTTTATTCAACTCAAAAAAACAGATGTCTCTCAAAATTCAAACCTTCCTTCAAATGAGGTATTAGAAACAAGTTCTTATTAAAATCGTTTACCAATCTCAAATTTACCACAATTTTCTCAATGATGAAATATTTATAATTTTTCCAATTTACTAATATTGTAAAAGGACATATAAAAGGCAATGTTATACAATTTTGAGCAATCAATTAATATCAGCATGTTATTTCTAGCACAGAATGTAATTTCAGTTTTAAAAATTAAAGTGAATTGTAAAAGTTCACTTAATTACATACAATCAGGTAAAATATTTACTCAGTCATCAAGTTACTCTTAAATATTGAATTTGATCTCTCAAAATAGGAATGTTAAAGACAAATTCAAGCAAAATATACAAATAAATTGGATTCTCCAAAGGCACAGTGAGATGATGTAGAAAGTTTAAATGCTTAGGCACTGAGATATAGAGCTCTACTGATAATACTACCAAAACAAAACCATCTTATATACAAAATAATATATACAATAGTGTCTGTTAGGAATGACTTAAGTGTGAGATCACTTTCAAAAACGTTAATATAAAATGGTTTGCCTCAAACAGCAAAGAGGTTTCCATCACAAGATGACGAGGCCTCAGACGGATCGTTGTAAGGGCAGTACTTTATGGTGTGAGCGTTTTTGCCACTGACACCACAGATTGGGCAGGTGTAGATGTAGAGAACCGGACAGGTTACATGACCCTCCTGATCTTTCAGCTGGTGTGAACTGTACACACTCTCAGCCTCGCCATTATTGCGGCAGAACACGCACACCTTGTTCATTGCGGACTTCTTTTGAGACTTCTTCGGTTTCATTCTCTGCACCCTCTCCCTCTCACGAAGGATCTCGATCAGATTCGCCTTGGAAAGAATGTCGTCCATGTTATTGCTGGCAAGAGGCGCTGAGATGGGTGGGGAGACGTGTTGGTCTGAGAAGCAATCGGAGGGAGGGTAGTTCTTGCCTGGATGCAGACCCCTCAACAACTTGTCCATGTCGTCTAGTTCCACTTCTGTGCCGTTGTTCTTGAAGTCTTCCCACACGGATTTGTAATTGCTGTCAGGCTGTAATGGATTTTTATGTAAAGATTAATTGTTAATCATTAACATAAAAGCATGGCAGACAAGATTGTTGAATTTCAGACATTTTCATCACGTGTTACTTCTTCGCAATTAAGTTAACACAGCCAAATACCAACCTCACACATGAAGAGTCTTTCAATGTCGTGTTCCAGATAAGGTGCGTAGAAGTTTCCAAGACGTCTGAGACCCATTTCGTCAGAACTACTAGAATCGTTTTCACTTGTCAGCGATAAAAAACTTGAACCAAATACAGAATTCATGTTCATGTTTAATTCTATTTTATGATCTAAATAATCTTTAAAATTTTCTAACTTGTATTTAAGAAAACAGACAAATTAAAGAGTACACAATATTTGAAAACTTTTTGGCGCAAGTTTCAAAGCATGGCAGCTTAAATAGTGCTCAGTGCAGAATGTCACGTACATAGTATAAAGAGTAGTCTGTATATATAAATATATATATTTATAGAGCCAATAAAATAGGCCATATATTCTTTATCCTTCCATCAGATTTCTAGGTCTTATAACAAAAGTGTATTCATACATTTTGATTATATATAAAATTTAAAGTTTAAAAAATAAACATGTCGAATAATATAATATATCTTAAAATGATTAAAATAAGAAAACTTGCATCACTTTTTCAATAATTCAGAATATTAAAAAATATCATTTCTATTCATATATTATACTATTTGACATGTCATTGGCAAAACTTAGTAAAATTGACTGATTTACTGTAAATCATCATCATCATCGAGCGGGTGCATCAAAGAGGTCAGAAGGCCTCGTTTTGTTCACTATCTATGATTTCATTGATCGATGGAAATTCGATTTGTTGGATCGATATGCTACGATTTTTGATTTCGAGAAGATAACCTTAGCCTGCTATCATCTCAAATTAATAGAATGAGAAACGGAAGATAGGTTTATTTGCGGGCATGCAAAGACAATGGCCGGTGAATGTAAGTTAGTGTGTAAAGAGACTGGTTAGTGATGGGTTCATGGATTGTTGGTTTCCAAGAAACAACAAATCCTTAAAAAAACTTCAGCTACTTTGAAAATTCTAGCACGAGTTATTTTACGAATAAAATCTGATAAACGATATATAATGACGAAATATTAAATTGTAGTTATCTAACTTATAATACTTTATTGCAGAATACCTCTAGGTGTCATAGACGAGAAAAACAACAAAACAACAGTCAGGAAAACAGTTTGTAATGAGCGGGGCTGTGAACTATAAAAGATGTTTAATTCTCCACAATATGTATTTTCTGTGTATAATCAATGAATTGCATATATTTTCATTCCATTATAAGCTTTTAATCATCTCAGTCATCTCAAATAACGTTTCTAAAGCTTTTTAAAAGGCGTGTAAAGAGCATTTTTATTAAATTTGAAGTTAAACTTTTATGTAGCTAAGCTACATTGTAGCTTATGATAGTTTTTTCATTTTTGATCTATTTTTTCATGTATCCCATTCAAAATCGGTTCCCTTTGATCTTTAGGAGCTATCAATGTATGTTTCTAACAAACCCTGCTCTTTCATAATCTCTTTATAACATTTATATTCCAATAAAATATTATCTTTATAGCCGTTTATCAACTTTTAAGACATTATTCACCCGTACTAGAACGTATCTATCTATGTTCATAATATTGCATACTTTATGAACGCGTTTTGAGATTTAAATGAGAGAAAATGTGGGTAAAGCGGTAGAAATTTTTTATAATTATTTTATTTTTCAACTAGCATAATGAGATGTTTAGGTTGGGTTAGATGAATGCTTAGATGACACTGTTTAGTTAATGTATTTTTATGCTTGATGAATCTCTTGCAATTGTGACAGAATCAGTCAATGACATGTTTATAGCAAGAACGAGTGGAAGTATTTCAGGCGAATACAGAACAGAAAGAGAAATTATAAAAACGTATTCATCCTCAACAATTGGACCACAGATGAAGCAGATGCAGTGGACTTCGACTTTGCAGCCTCCAGCTTCAAGACCGAAAAGCTCACTAAAAGCATTTTATAGATTTTTAAATAAACACACTTTCTAGTATTATGTTGATAAATATGTTATTTATGTGCTAATGTTTCATTGATTGTCGGGTTTTGTTAAGAATCTGCTACTTGTACCACGTAATAAAACCTGTGTCGAATGGTCGGCGACTATACCGGCTCCCCCCCCCCCCTTGTCCTAATTTTTGAGTTTTTTGTCGGAAGCGTATCGTAGCACATTAGCAAAAATATATAATTCATTTTTGCAATCAGTCAACATTAAATAGCGTTTTAGGAATTAACAAACGCACATTATTTTATTAATTGTTTGGAAAAACAATTTTCTTTACATATTTTTTATTATTAAAACACTTTAATACCCAAAAAAATATGATATTATATGTTACATCCCTTTTGAATAAAAATTAATTTTTAGACTCACCCTTTAAAGCTTGAATTCCTGTTTAGTTCTGTTTGATAACATAAAAAGTAACAAGATGGTAATAAATAATTTTCAAGCCTTAAGTAACTAACTAAAAAAAATTTAAACGAAAACATAATATAAGAATTTGACATTGAATAGCGATGACAATAAACTTTATCATTACCCATATAATATGGGCCATATTTCTATGTAATAAATTATTAATAATTTATTAGTTAATATGAATAATTAAATTTATTGGATGAAAATAAATGTCAACTTCTTAAATTATCACACAGATGCAATTTTTGTTGCTGTTTAGTAGACAAGGCAAGCTGAGACTGCAGAAATGGTACACCACTAATTCAGACCGGAGCAAGAAGAAGATGACTCGAGAGTTGATCACAATGATCCTCTCACGAAAGCCCAAGATGTGCAGCTTCATTGAGTGGAAGGACATGAAGATTGTCTACAAAAGGTTTGATATCATTAAAATTTAATCATTAAATAATAACAATTAATTTTGTTCCTGCTAAGAAATTTAATCACCATAAGGTGTCTTTTTAGTGAATAATGCTGAACTTGATAGGGTAGGAGAAGGGAATTTAATGGGGTTTATTGTCTTAGACATATTTAGCAGAAAATAATCAATCAAATAAACTTATATAGCGCTTTTTAATTCATTTAAGAACGATTTTTATAAACTATTTTTTTATAGTTAGACTTTTTGAATTTCTTTGTATGATTTCCGATAGGTATGCAAGCTTGTACTTTTGTTGCTGTGTGGAGCCCGAGGACAATGAGTTGGTCGTCTTGGAGGTGATCCATCGTTTCGTTGAACTGCTCGACAAGTACTTTGGCAGTGTAAGTCTGATGATGATGATGAAGATGATGGTGGGCATGCTGATTATGATGATGATGATATTTATGAGATGTATAAAAACTCTGTTAGTTACCATTTAAATATAAAAAATCTTTTTAAAAAATAGTAACTTAAAGCAATAAAAAAAAACTAGAAATATTTTCTATAATTTACATGAAACACTCGACATGTACTTTAAAAATGTGCTTTAAAATCTCCTTAAAAAGGTGTGTGAACTGGACATAATCTTCAACTTCGAGAAGGCCTACTTCATGCTCGACGAGTTGTTGCTGGGTGGCGAGGTGCAGGAGAGCAGCAAGAAGAATGTCCTCAAGGCTCTCACAGCGCAAGATCTGCTTCAGGAGGTGCGGGGCGGGTGTGTAGAACTAGGTGGATCTGGGGGGTATCGAGTGGTGGAGATGGATGGTGCATGGAGTGATGGGGTGGTGGAGGAATTTTTTTCTTGTATGTGGTTTTATTAATTTTGAATGATAACTTTGTTAAAACATAATAACTATTTTTGGATAATTTATATTTTGGATATTTTAAATTTAAAAGGCCTAAATATTTCCAAAAGGAGGAGACCCCTCAAGGTTTCTTCGAAGACCATGGTCTGGGCTGAGTCCACCGTTAGTCGTCAAGGTCTATTCTGCAGTACTATTATTATAAAATCGTTCAACGTATTTGATGATATTAAAAGACATTAGATGAAAAATTCAAAGCTCAAATTGTAGTTTAAGGAAGATTTTTTTAGCGAATGGATTCGTTCTAGTATGCCATTTTTGTTTGTGACGCACATTAGAGGCTCTTAACGGCAGTATTAATGCGTTACTGTTGCATGACTGGACAGTTTTGAGGAGTGAAACTATTGTTATTGTCATCAGTATTCCCACATCTCCTACTCTTGTTCAATCATCATACATTTCCCACTAGTCTTGGTCTTTGTTCTCTTTGTCTGATATTACAGCTTTATGCCACATCTTACCGCTAGACAGTATCATTATATATAGCTGATAAGTATTTTTACATAGCGTTTAATGTTCTAAGAAATACATTGCACATCCTTATAAAGCAGACTAGTTTTTTAACCTCAAATTTTATTGGATTTTTTTTTCTTTTTATACAAATTCATCTTTATTAAATTACAGAATGTGACCATTTCATCAACTTCATTTTTACTCTATTTTCACTACCTTATATTGCAAATTTGGTGTTTTCATTAATATTTCAAATATTCGCTTATTGATATTTCAATTAAAATATAACACAGTAAAGAGAATGAGTTTGTTATCGCAAATAATATTTTATTTATTTCCATTCAAGAGTCATGAACCAGTTACAGTATTGTGTTTGCAATCTCCCCATGACAAATCAATTCAACTGCGTCGTTTAAACAGTCCATTGAAACTGTACGATTACAAAGTTTAAAAAAACGCCGTTATTTTTATTATAATTTGAATTTACATTTCTGTACAATTACGGTTTACTCACATAAAAAGGCTTGGAAATCTGACTATTTCAGCTACATTTTAAACTCTTCAATAACCCTAACTCTTCGCTTTATTTTCTACAGAATCAATGTTTTTTACTTGATCAGAACAATGACCATCACCACTACCCTCATCATTATCATCAGCTCCATCATCTACACGGTAAAACTCCAAAGGCTCTTTAATCACAAAGTCACTGTCCTTTTCTAGGTCATAGATGTCAAGGTCATCTGTAGAGTCTCTGACGTCATCACTAGTGAGACTTGACCTTCTTTTCTGGAGCTCTTTTTTACTATCTGGGTCGGAGGCCATTATTACTCGAGACATCGGTAGAATTTCTAGTTTGTACTGTAGGATGTTTAGAAGTTTTACTTTGTGGTTGTCGATTGATTGCTTGATGCTGCTGCTGCTTGCTACACTTTTGTTGGCATCATCACCGATGCTGGTGTTGTCTGATGGAATAGTAGTTGATACTTGAGGAGGCAGCAGGTTGGACGGAGGGTTTAGGTCAACTCTAGGATCAGTCAGTATGTCATGCCAAGCGAGTTGAACAAGCTTGGAAGGGTAGCAGAGAACGAAAGGCATCTGAGAGATTTGATCGGTGGAGAAGTGTTGTCGCTTCAGGAAGACGATGTTCTCATCAATATCTTTCTTGTCGATCACATCTGGCAGTCTTTCAATGGCCCTGCAGTCAAGGAGGATGTTGAGGGACTCGATGAAGAGGAGGTGGAATGGTTCAGTGGGTGTGTTGTTGTCACCTGTGAGGACTAGTTTCAGAGGGGGAGGTGGACTGCCAGGAGCTATAATTTCCTCTGAGAACTTGATCAATGACTTTATATGACTGAAACTCTGTTTCAAACTCGCCACTTGTTCCATGATTTCAGCACTGCTAAAACCTTTCTTCAAGAGCAGATCTACCTTCCTCTTTTGGAAGTGCAGTGCCCTTTCATTTGCGATGGGTAGACGTGAGAGGATGCTGAGACTCTTCTGGAAGGTCTCAGCCGACTCCTTGTTGGCGAGGTCTTTGTAGATGCTCAGGAAGACCTTTTCAGTTCTGTTCAAAGTGCCCAAGTTTATCGGAACGTCGATTTTAAGGTCTCTCAATTTTCTCAAACGTTTTTCTATCACGTCATAAGGCTGGTTGTTGAGGATATAACTGTTATTTTTTATCTTCTCGACATCCACTCCATTATTCACCAGCAACTTTATCTTCGAAATCACGTTGGCCTTGCGTGAAGCCCCAAGAAGACGAGGGTTTTTGAGTAGGACCCTCACAAACTCATCTTCTGAGCATTCGAGAGCCTTCATCAGCTGTTTATAGTAGCTCCCTCCAGACTCATTGTGAGTCTTAGCCATTTCCTGCTTTTCCAATCTTTTCAATAATGCTTTCTGAGGCATCTCATCTCCCACCCCATCTACTAGCCTCAGAAATGGGATGGACACCTTTTCTTTTGGATATACCTTTGTAAGTCTCTTGAATCTTTGAATTACTTTTTCAGGCTCGTTTAGAAGATACTTCGAATACTCCAAGATATGGCAGAGCCTGTATCCACACTCTTCATATGCCTCCAAGCATTTATAGAGCTTTTCACATTCACTGCTCGAATTTACTTTCCATTTAAAGATCTGAATAACGTGAAATAAAATTTTATAAAATAAACTATATTGAGATTTTTAGTTGGAAAAAGATATTTTGGCTTATTGAAACCACAATGTAGTTACTACATGCTTACTAAAATTCTAACCCGTTTAATTTGTTTTTCACTCAGATCTTTTGATTTTAGAGATTGGGTTTTTTCAATTTTTAATCCATGTTTTATTCTGTAATTAAATTTAAATTGCCAAAATAAAGGCTCGTTGAAAAATAATGTAGTACACTTGCGGAGAAACATTTAAGTAGCTGGATGAAATAAACTAAAAGTTGTTAATCTTTAAAAATTATATCAATCACAATCAATCACTAATGATTTGTATAGCGCCCTTTACTAAGTGAACAAAGGCGCTCTTCAAATAAATTTGTTAAATAAAACGGTTTTTAGACCATTACCAATATATGTATATATATAAATTAAAATATATATATAAACACACGATCAACCTCAATAATCCAACCTCACCCACCCCACCATGACAATCACCGCCAAAAAATCACTATCACCATAAATAAAAAATTCTTTCATCACCACAATACCAACACTCATACCACAGCACAATCATTACCACATCATCCTCAAAACACAATCATCATTCTTCTCAATTTTCTGTCTTGCCACTGGTGCCGAGGCTGCGAAAGAGGGTGAAGGAGAAGTCTTTGCCAACGCTGGTACTGCTGCTGCTATGGAAAGCTTTCTTCTTTCTCCTTGAGCGCTTTGATTCCCTGCGGCCATCTTGGTCTGCTGCGGCCATTCTCGACAGATTCAAAACAACCAACATTTGCACTAAAAACATTCTAATTAATTAAATTAAATTTTTATTTAGACTTTAGATTCTAAAATTTTAATATATTATACCCAAAACCGTTTATTCCACAAATTTATTTGAGCGGCTGCCAAAATGGCAGCCGCTAACCAAAACATTATAAAAACTATAAATAAAAAATAACTGTTTAATAAAAATTAATTTTTAAAACTACGTTTAAAGATATGTCATAAGTATCATAAAAACAAACCAAAGTTAAAACAAAACAGAGTTATCCAAAACATCGTGAAATAAAATTCCAAACCCGAAACAAAAAAGAAAAAGCTACCAAAATATAATTAAAAAAATTAAGTTAATCAATCAATCTAAAAGTGAATATCATGAGTGGTTGTGGCTGTGGCGGTGGATGTGGTGGTAGTTGCGGGAAGAAGGGTGGATGTGGTTGTGGCGAAAAATCTCACAAACCAAACTACGTAGTGTCTCCAGGACCAGAGAATATGACATGTTGTCAAAATTGCCAGAGTTCCTGTGGATGTCCGTGCAACAACAGCAGTATTTTCGGAGTTCAATGCAAGTGTATACGACCACCCACTCCACCGGTTAAAGCACCAGAACCCAAGTACTGCCCTTACCTAGTGTGCCCGTGCCCTGAGAAGTGTGTGATCGAAGACCGCTCTGGCTGCATTGAACAACCCGAAAAGTGTGGAAGGGTTGACTGCCGTGCCATGATAACTGGATTTGATCTTACTTGCAACCCGTGTCGAAAAAATTGTCCTGTTGAGACATACTGTCCCGTTGCAACTTCCTGTCTGCCTAGATGCAACCCCAACAGCCCTCATCGCTTCCCACATTACAGTTTGTAACGATTTCATGCTTGATAAAAATGTATTAGAGGATAGGATGGCTTAGATGGTAGACGTCGGACTTGCAACTCAAAGGTTGTGTGTTCGAATCCCTGACGAGCAACCGTGAACATATCTAGTGTATGTCATGCGGTATTTGCGACGTATGCATTGAGAGATGTGTACGTCGTGTGGAGTGGCACCTATGGCGTATAAGAACCATGGTTTTCAGAACCATTGTAACATGGCCTGCTGGGAATAATACAGACCATAAAAATATAAAAAAGTATCGAAATCAAAACTAATATATTTCTGAAAAATGGAAATAGATTTATAATGAAGTTTTATATTCTCTTAAAATTCAGATTGGAAGGCGATTAACACGAAAAACTTCCACGCTATTTAAGTGGCAAAAGAGATGAGTGAAATGTTTCATTGGAAAAGTATTAAGTAATACAAATAATGCAGATTGAATTTTCAAATATAAAACCCTTCAAAAAACGTCTTTTGCTTGAAATAAAATAGTGTGTTTCTAAATATATTTAAACAATTTGATTACTGAGGTAATCATCTGATCTGCTAGCGAAACCTGAAACAAATAGTTTTCTCATTTCCAAATCAAATGAAGTCAAGTCTGTTTTTGTATTATTTAATAATGTCATTAGTACAACACAGTCTTGGCGGTATTTTTATTTGTATAAAAAGAATTTAAGTCTAAAATCTGAAAAGCCCATATTATTAATTGATTATTAATTTGAATTTATTAAAAACTAAAAATGTGGTATAAATGTGGTTAACAATTCTCTAGAGTAAACTAAAAAAATTAAATATGCAAACATGTTTTTTTTTAAAATAAAAAACATTTTCTTCAAATTTTCAGGTAAATGTCCGATTAATAAAGCACACAAAAGTTTCTTGAAAAACTTTTAATCTTTTAAAATAAAAGTTATAATTTTATAAAATACTGTAAACATCTCTAGTGAAATATTCCTAAATGTTAAAATATAATATGTTATAAAAAATAAATATTAAACAGGTAAAAAAAGTAGTCGTTTTATTCAGCAAAAATATAAATTTTAACAATTACAAAATCATAAAAATATATAGATATAAAAAATTATATCTGCAGCACCATAAAAATATTTTTTTATAGGCAGTCAACATTACTGTAAAGATTTTTATTAACAATAATGTTTTTGTTAGATTAACTATAGAACAAAGTTCAACTTATTTCAAATACTTTTGAAGAATTTTTTTCAAAATGGGAATAAAAAGTAAATAAAAATGTAAATAATAAGTTGACATACAATCAGCGTGGCGTTACCTCTGGAGCTTTGTGTCCAATGAGTGGACTTGACAACCAAATCAATAGTTGTCCTCTAATGCTATTGATTCTTTTTTTCTTCTTATTTTGGTTTTGTTTTATTTATCTTCTTATTTTGTTTTTCACTTTATTTCTATTTATTTCTTTTTTAAATATTCTGTATTCTTTATTCCTTTCTAGCAATCGCATCAGATTTTAACTTCGTAGTAGGTAACGAAGCAACAAGGCAACACTCTTGAAGTGATATTAAAAAAACAAAAACATTAGACAGAATGGACTAAAAAAACATCTATTATAATAATTATTGTTTTAAAATAGTCATAAATTAGAAATCAGCGAAATCTTTTTGAATTTTAGGTAGTAAAAATAGCGGAAACTATCACTGAGGATAATAAGGTGTATAAATGCTAATAACCTAGCAAACAAGTTTTTCACAAAACGAGCTTTCAGTGCACAAGTGGCAGATGGAATACGCATAAATGGATAAAAAAAATATATTAAAAATAAATGAGATAAAAAATAAATGAGATAAAAAATAAATTAGATAAAAAATAAATCAGATAAAAAATAAATGAGATAAAAAATAAATTAGATAAAAAATAAATGAGATAAAAAATAAATTAGATAAAAAATAAATAAGATAAAAAATAAATAAGATAAAAAATAAATGAGATAAAAAATAAATTAGATAAAAAATAAATTAGATAAAAAATAAATGAGATAAAAAATAAATTAGATAAAAAATAAATGAGATAAAAAATAAATTAGATAAAAAATAAATAAGATAAAAAATAAATAAGATAAAAAATAAATAAGATAAAAAATAAATAAGATAAAAAATAAATTAGATAAAAAATAAATTAGATAAAAATAAATTAAATAAAAAATAAATTAGATAAAAAATAAATTAGATAAAAAATAAATTAGATAAAAAATAAATTAGATAAAAATAAATTAGATAAAAAATAAATTAGAAAAAAATAAATTAGAAAAAAAAAATTAGATAAAAAATAAATTAGACAAAATTAAGGATAATAATAAATATCTTAAAAATTATTATTTAAAAAAAACTGAAAAATATTGATTATGAAAATAAATATGATGAAAATAAATATGATGAAAATAAATATGATGAAAATAAATATGATGAAAATAAATATGATGAAAATAAATATGATGAAAATAAATATGATGAAAATAAATATGATGAAAATAAATATGATGAAAATAAATATGATGAAAATAAATATGATGAAAATAAATATGATGAAAATAAATATGATGAAAATAAATATGATGAAAATAAATATGATGAAAATAAATATGATGAAAATAAATATGATGAAAATAAATATGATGAAAATAAATATGATGAAAATAAATATGATAAAAATAAATATGATGAAAATAAATATGAGGAAAATAAATATGATGAAAATAAAAATGATGAAAATAAATATGATAAAAATAAATATGATAAAAATAAATATGATGAAAATAAATATGATGAAAATAAAAATGATGAAAATAAAAATGACGAAAATAAATATGATGAAAATAAAAATGATGAAAATAAAAATGACGAAAATAAATATGATAATAATAAATAGATAAAAATAATAAAAATGTTTAAAAAAAGAATAAAAAATAATAATTATAAAAATATAAATTATTAAAAAACATTAAAAAAAATATATTTAAATAAAAATATAAATAATAAAACATTCTGGAAAGTATTGAAAAGCCTTGTTAGGGTCGAAGCCACGGTCGTTGGAACATAGATAAATACAGTTGGAGACTTTCGTAAAAATAATTTCCACTCTTTCATTAGAGGTCCTATAGAAGCGTATTACATACTATGGTTTATATACTGTTTATTTTAGTTTTCATTTTGCTATTGTAGCTATTGTAACACGATGGTTTTTTTCATGCGCATATCAGTATACGAACTGTTTGCACCCATAATTTCCTAAGTTATTTTATATAATAATAAATAAATACTGTCTATTATATACTGTCTATGGAACATTGATTAATATCTGAACACACATCTTATGAGATATTCAGAATAAAAGTAAAGTTTTCGCTAATGATTTCAAATGATTCAAACTATTCATCTTAAATATGCATAAATTGTAATTGATAATACCATGGCCAACGTTAAAGCAACA
This sequence comes from Piscicola geometra, assembly GCA_943735955.1. Lineage (NCBI taxonomy): Eukaryota > Metazoa > Annelida > Clitellata > Hirudinida > Piscicolidae > Piscicola > Piscicola geometra. Next base: position 4,456,724 of record OX030961.1, read on the forward strand.
ACTATAGCAGCAACAACAATAACTAAAACAACAACAACTTCTACAACAACAACGACGACTATCATAGCAGCAACGATGGTAACACCAACAACTACAACAACGGTGCTTCAAGCAGGCATAGAGGAAGGACGGCGGACGTTTTTGTAGAGGGCGTGTTGAATGTGGAAGGATCGCTTAGGCGTGGCGACGGGTGGTCGCGCGGAGACGTCGCTGCCGACAGTCGATCGCCACTGAGGTCCCCTCCGTCGCCTTCGCTCGACGTACCAGATGAGGAAATTCAACGAGGCGAGCAGCGCCGTGAGTAGGAACAAGATGATGACCACGCCGAATAGTTGAACCATGGGCTCTTTAGCCATTCTCGAGAAGGATGAAGTCCAAGCTGGTGGCTGCGGAGTTGGTTCTTGCGTGGTGGGCTTGTCTGGAGTTGGTTGTTTGTGCGGGGAAGGCTGTCTGGTCGCTTGGCGACGACGAAGTTTGTGTGCTTTGTGTGTGTGGTGTTTGTTATGTTTGTTGTGTTTGTTGTGTTGGTGGTGATGTGGATGTGAGTGGTGTGGTTGATGCTGCTGATGATGATGATGAGGTGGCCGATGATGCTGATCTTTGTGATGTTTGTATAGACGTAGTGGGTGTGGTTGAGGATGATGAAGATGATGTTGTTCACGAATATGATTATAGTGCAGTCTTTCTTCAGCGTTGTAACCAATTTTCATGGAACGATCTTTTTGTATATTCAAATCTATGTTTTGTGACGACTGATGCAGCCGATAGATGTTTGGTGAAAGGTGTCGACACTCTGCAGTGGCTTCATCAGACTTCGAGCCACTCCAGCCACAGCCACACGGAAGCGTCAGCCACACGCAGCTCACGGTCAAGACGTAAACGATGGCTTTTTGAATTGTTGACGGCATCATCGCCCTGAAAGTCACGTCACAATCCAGGTCACGTGCCATTTCAAGGTTCCCTCCCAGTGCTCACTTGTGTGTGAAATATTTCATTTTTTTGAGTATTTTTTAATTTTGTGAAATTTTTTTAAAGAGTCATTATTTACTAAAAATACTTTTTTGTGTGTTCGCATTAATATATTACGTTTCTTTGTCTGTTTCGAAAAATATTTGTCAATATTTTTCGAGGATTCTTAGAAAATGTCAAAACCTTTAAACTAATGACAGAGGTAGAATAAGATATAAATATTCTTTTCTCAAGGAAAACCTTTTAAAAACCTTAAGCTCTTTGAAGATTTACGATTCTTGAAGAAAAATAAATTTCGTAAAGGATCTACGTTCCATTCCTACTTTAACGTACAGTTTCCTCCTGTAAAGCAAAACAACTTGCGTTTTCTGTAATTATGAAAAGACAAATAAATCCTGAGACTCTTGCTTTGTTGTAAATGTTTAATTAAGACCGCGGCTTTGGAAACATTTGAAAATGATATTTTGAGTGTTGAGTAAAATACGAATCAAAATCTTATTTCAAAACTTCGTAATCTTTGACCCGTTGATGACTTTTCAAGTCGAAAGGTCTTTTTTAGACGCATTAGGGTCTATTTTCCGTTTTTAAACCTTTTTGAAGCAAAAGCCCATTTTGATCCTGCCATTTTCAAATGACTTTATCTTAATGCTGCCTCCTTGAGTAGTTTTATGAACAATAAAATTCTTGAACAAATAAAATAAAATGTAATTGCAAAACGCAAAAAAGCCAGAACAAGCTGGTAAAATAAGTTATAAACATTGTAACTATGCTTTAATCATTCACAGTTCTCAAATTGCATACATTGTTTATTGTGATGCACTCAATCAAACAAGAAATATCAAATCTAGCGTTTTTAAGTTTTTTTCTCGCTTATAATAGAAATTCATTTACTTAGCTCTTTGACCACCGTTTTATCTTTTTAACTAATTTTTTAAAATATTTTTTTTCTGTATTTATAATTTCCCCCCTTTTTGAGGAGCATTAAGCCATTACTTTATCATGCAGCAACCAGACAACAAACCAATGTCCTCACAATGACCAAGCCTATAACCATATTCCCACATTGAATATCTTTATAGATTTTAAATCTTTAAATGTATTTTTTTCTTATTTAGTTAAAATATTGCATTTTATTGAATTAATTTAAATTATTTTTTCAAATCTCCACTCCACAGATATTCAGTACAATTTCATAAACTGAAGGTTAAGCTCCATTCATACCTACAGAACATTTCCTATTCATGGCTTTTAGAAAAAAAATATTATCATAAGAGGCTACTAGAAAATTCTCAAAAAAATGAGAATAATAATATGCTATCATAATAAGATCTGATATTAATAATTGTATATTTATAATCTTGAAATTTAAGATTTAAGACTTAAATCTATATAATAAAATCTCTGAATAAACGAGTCCTAATTCATTGAGATTCTGTAGAAGAGGTTCTTCTGAAGAATGAGGAATGACGTTGTGACATTTTAAAAGAAGTATTCATGAAATTAATGTGCAATGGGTTGTGATCCCTGCATAGCTTCGTATGTCATTGTGGATTCTCGAAATTAAGGAAAAGCTAATTTAAAATTGAAAGAACAAGTGACAGAATATATAAGTGGGTTTCGAATTGATGTTGTATTTTTAAAGATTTAAATCTAAGCACTAAGAAAGTCAAGTGAAAAATAGGTTGAGATTTCAAGTGCAAATAATTACACGAATTCATCTTATTTACGAGACTGTCTTTGTAGATACCGTTTTCCAGGTTAGAAAAAGCTATACAAATAATTTATTCTAAAAAATATAAGCGTGTTTATTTGATTTAACTAGAATAATATTGATAAATTGATTTAAGGCATTCCTATATTCATTCATTCAAATGTTGATTATCGTAAAAATCTCTGCTTTTATTTGATAAATCTATTTTTTCATCTTTCATCGATCAACGCACCAATTCATCAATTTCTCTTCCTCCCATCCACCTATCTGCACAATTACACAACCAATCCATTCATTCACCCATCTGTCCACCTTTCCTACCACATTCAAAAACACGGATATCATCGTCACCACCACCATCATCATCATCATCAGGATCATCGTCACCACCACCATCATCATCGTCACCATCACCATCATCATCATCATGATCATCATCATCATCCACCTGCCCGTGACTGAATTAGTCGTTGGGGAGGGGGTAAATCTAAGAAGCAAACGCAGCTATCGTATACTACCACCAATACGGATAAAATTTCTATAAATTAAAACACCCGGCCACCACCATAAGTTCTCCAACCGTCTCCGTTTGCAAACTCTCTCTCAACTAATCATCGAGACTAGTATCGACAATGACGACAAACTTTCATGCAAACACTCTTTCTATAGTGCAAACTATTTGTTTTAAAAGACTTTTTTCTCCTAGAACAGGAGTGTTTCTTAATGGGGTTTCACGCAATTTCTCAGCATAATCAATACGAACTACGATCAACGTTTTTTAACGCAATTATTTCATCTTCTACATCAAATTTTTTAAATTTATAAAATTAATCTTGAGACTAACGTTTTGGTATTTTCCAACTTTAAAATTTTTTAAAAATCGATTTAATTCTTGCCATTTCGCTCACGAATCCAACACCACAAAGATGCTACTCAGAATTCGATGTATTTTAAAAATAGACAAAAAGTCTTTTCATAATTTCTATTTCAATCAAAATTTTCCTATAAATCTTTCTCCAGACCGCAGTATGGACGGTAAAGTAGAGGAAATGATGGTGTTGGTGAAGAACGAAGATGTGGACGGCATACGCAAGGCTATCTCAGCCGGAACTGCATCGCTTATAACGTCTGAGCCATAAAATATTTTTCTCATTTGCTATAAAAATCATTTATAAAAGATATAATCATTTCGATAAGAATAAAAAAGATCGAAAGTCGATAACGACACTAAACATTCATTTATTCACAGGCGGGAAGTGGCGATAGTTTCCTTGATGGAGGGCGTCTTAGACGCCGACATCATCCTACCACGACTGGTCGTTTGTGGCATCAGAACCATCTCTCCTTTCCACTACGCTGCGTTGAGAGGCGCCGATTCAGTTCTGCTTTTTTTTCTCAGTAAAGTTCCCGTCGAGCAGGAGCTTTCTAACGGTTCTACTTGCCTGCATTTCGCTTGCTTCTCTGGAGTTGTTTCTACCGTCGAAATGCTCTTGGATCGCTATTACATGGTTGACATAAACAAGGCCGATAGGTGAGTGAATAACTGCTCTTTTTTCTTGCTTATTCCTTTTTCATGCCTAAGGTGTAAAAAGAGTTTTCCTATATATGTTTCTAAATAATTGGAAAAAACGAAGAAAAAATATAAAAAGCTTAAAATAATTTAAGGAGTCTAAAAAGTTTTTATGACACTAGAAAAGTATTTATAACTCCAAAAGAAGATTTTAAAATCCATTATAACTTCCATCACAGTTACGGCTGGCCTGCACTACACTACGCGAGCATAGGCGGTCAAATGACCGTGGTGGAAGAGTTGTGTCGTCGGAGAATCAACATCATGCACCGAGACAAAGACGGAACCACCGCCGCGTACCGAGCTAAAATATTCGGGCATTATGACATCGTGGAGTACTTCAATGAAATAAGCAACAATAACTCAAACTTGCTGGAACCAAAAGAGCATAGTGATGAGAAAATCTATTCGCAGGGCAAAGAAGGGAGAAGTCTTACGAGTGATTCTTTCGATTCTGACCTCAATGCAGATCGACGCTTCATCGAGGAAAACAATTACGACACTCCTGGCGACCTCATCACCAAAATCCAGTGTAAGTACTCTCCAGCCACTGAAGCACACGACAGCAACAACAATAACAACGTCCACCACAACAACAATAACGGAATCACCAATGGATCACCGACTGACACGATAATGGTCGGCGAAAATATTTACGACCTGCCTTCCGATCCAAAAACATCAACAAGCTCGACCGATTCAGGCAAAGAAAAGAGCGTGAAGAAGATTCAGGCTTTGGTCGAAAGCCAGTTCAAGGATATATTCTTAGAGCACGAAGATGATCCTTACCTTCAACCAATCGGCGCTTCTCAGAGCTTGTACAGTACGATAGGACCCTCCAGCATACACAACATAGGCTTCAAAACTCTCAAGTATTTGCTGCGAAGTGAGTTTCAAAAACTCAAATCTTCATACAATCCTGGACAGAACCCCTCTGCCAATAACACCCTCCTCGACGAACACAACATATATGAAGAGATCACCAAAGGAACGCTGAGAGAAAATGAGAATAAATGGGTGAAAGGAGGCCAAACGATTAAAGTGCGTCAAACGCCAAAACCTCCCTTGCCTCCCAGAACATCCATCATCGCCAAACCAAACAGCGACTTTCTGTTTGAGAACAACAAGAACACCAGAAACGGTTTCAACACCGACTTCAAGCAAGCCAGTGAAAAGCTGAATCTTATCGAAGAAACTCAATTCGTAAAAGAGGCTTGTTTCAACGAACTCATCTACGTTCTGCAGCCTGGAGATTGGCAAAAACTCGCCAGAAACCTGCCTTTGCGAAGCAACAAAACCTTGGTGGAAGAAAAAATCCGCAAGATAGAAAAGCAGTTTCCAAAGTCGATTCACAAACAGGCGAGGACGGCCCTGAGTGACTGGAACCAGTACTACGGCAAGAACGCAAGCCTGCAGAAGCTGGTCGAAGCGCTCAAAAAGTCAGATCTTGTGGAGAAGATCAAGGCGGTGGAGATGGCCAGCCAGCGAGAGTTCAACGCTTGAAACCTCTTCAAGTTTTCGTTTTTAATTAACTTAAAAAAAGAAATGTTAATTAAATAAAATTATACTAATTTTTATTAGAAAAAAATGTAAACAAATAAAAAGCTAATAAACTAAGCTTTGAAAATCAATAATTAAATCTGAATTTCTTGTTCTGAATATCTTCCATTTCTAATAGAGCTTGACTATATTATAATTTAATATAATATATTTACAATATGTTGTCAATATATGAGAATAGCATAGAGTTAGAAAGTTTTTCACAAAAGGTTTCATGTCTGTAAAAGTTGTGAAAAGTTCTGAAACATTCTGTAAGGCGTTCAGACTCACAAGCGTCTAATTTGGACAGCTAGCAATGACAGCAATGAATAGAACTGATTGAATATTGTATTTGGTGCTATTGGGAAGGTTTCACTCGTCAAATTCTGTTAGCTAATGAAGCGTTTATTCAAGATTTGATATTTTGAAAGAATGAAAAAATAAAATATGCTTTTTATGAGATATTATTAGTAATTATTGAGCATTGAAAATGAATAAGGTTACTGATGGCGTTTTAGTTTTGAGAGAAATAACTAGTTATTATTATTTATAGCTATAAAAAGAGAAATAAACAATGAAAATGGTAAATGAATAAAACATATTTTATAGAAAAATTAAAAACTTATCAAGTAGAAACCGACGTAAATTATATAAACATTTAATAGAGCGGAATTAAGTTACAGAAATATGAATAAATATAAATCAACGTTTCTGACTGCATGAGTTTCAATGAAACGAAACAATGGACTATGAGCCAAACCATACAGACTGATGTTATTAGATGGGTGTGGCTGGATGGGTGTGGTTGGATGGGTGTGGTTGGATGGTTGTGGTTGGATGGGTGTGGTTGGATGGGTGTGGTTGGATGGGTGTGGTTGGATGGGTGTGGTTGGATGGGTGTGATTGGATGGGTGTGGTTGGATGGGTGGTTTTTGGGTGTAGTATAAATAAATCCAAAAATATTTTGAATTATTGGACTCGTGCACTTTGTTCTATTAAACTGAGAAATGTGGGAATTAAATGTATAAAGATTTACCAAGTCGACTTTTGCAAAAGATTGCTTTATAAATAAATAAATGTATTTTAGTTTTTCAAGTTTAAATGGCAAGAGAAAAAAATCGCTTTTTAAATTATGCATTCTTTAGTCATTTTTCAAGTTTGAAATTCCAGACAAGTTGAAAAGAGTGATTTTGAATTTATGAATTTTTAACATAAGGATGACATAACATATAGTTAAATAGTAGTTAACAAAAAGTAATATTTTAAAATATGCTTTAAATTTTCAATATAATATTTTTAAATGATTGAATAAAGATTTTTTAAAGAGAAAAATTCTTTTAGATTTTTCTGCAATGAAAAAATAATTGATTAAGCGTCTGATTAAGCGTTCATTTGAGGTGTGTTTGAGGCAAAGTATTGGTGTTCATGGCAGGCGTCTCTCTTCTGTTTGTTTAGGCTTTGTGAAAAATTATTAGAAACAAAAGATGAAAATGCATTTTAAAAAACTTTTTACACATTGTCAATACGAATCTAAAAATTCTGGTTAGGTAATTTCTTGATGTTTGTTCATGCAAATCCGCCAAAGATAATTTGATTGCATGCAAAGAAGAGGAAAAGAGTTCGTGATGGAGAATGTTTTAAAGGCGATGTAGTGAAAGGACGTGAAGGAAGAGATTAACCTTTTCTTGCCAATTATCCCATCAACATCAACTCATTATTTTAAAAAATGCGTGAACTGTGTTGGTTTAAAATAATATTTTTATTTTTAAACTTTACAGATTTTAATATTTATATTTAATTGAAAAGATAATTTCCGACAAAGTCAGGCTTCGTGCTGCACAAGTCACCAGAGCCGTTCATTATAAACTTAAATGGAAGGTCTTTCAACATTCAGCGTATTCTCCGGACCTTAAACTAACGGATTAACATATTTTCCAGTTCTTTTAGACCATATAAAGGGCGTTATATTCATCAGTGAAAATGACTTCAAAAGCTGGCTTAATAACTTCTTTATTACCAAAATGGCCTTTTTGGCGAAACAAATGTAAAAAATCGGTTGGCAGGCTTGGTAATTTCTTGATGTAGTGGCCATGAACAGTAACGGAAATGTATAAGCGACTCATTTATTGTGATTTATACTGATTATCTCCAAATAAACTTTTTAAACTATTCTTAAACCTAAAATGTTGGTCCACTCATCACCTGTACGAATCAGGAGAATGAATGGAAGACATGAAGTAGGACATAAAGTATGTATAGCTTTCACACTGGAAGATTTCCCATGGAATGAGCAAGCAATTCTTCATTTGCGCAGCATAGCTTGCACCTGCACACCGGCGTGAATGACGGCACTTCTTTGTGCGAGGAGTACAAGCAATCATGATAAACTTCCCGCACTACGCACATCGATCATTGCCCGTCCATTCACCAAGGCCATAACTCTCGCCATCCGGAGGCACAGTGTTGTGGATGCAGAGAAAAAGTTATTAAACGCGTTTTTAGAGGCTATTTCAGATTAATGAATCGAGGTATATTTTATTGGGGAGGCGTTTTGAATTGATGGAGTGATTATGGAGATTGATTTACCACCAGCGTGCTGTCATATCACACTAGAATAACAGAAACAATGAAAAGGAAATGTTGCTTCAGAAAACATTGCAAAAAAGATTGATGTGGCATTTTCAAATAATGGAAAACGATTACAAGCCCCTGTAGGTTCGATGGTATATTAAAAAAGGTAAAACGAAATACACTTAAAATATAATGGCAATTAACGAAATATCGTTAAAAATCCGGTGTAAAATAAATATTGAGAAAAGAAAAATAAGAAAATATGTTTGTAAGATGATGAAAAGCAATTAAAATGAATAAACAAGAATTATTCGTTCTAATTTTTTTTTGAAAAAGGGAGAATCACAAATATTTAGTAAAGTTTATGGCCATGTTTGACTAAGTTTCATTGAAAACCCATCTTGATCAGTCCATGTGGTGTTTCTGTTTGTTTTTCTGAGTTTTTGGATGTTTTTTGTAGTTATTTCTCGATATTTGAAAGGTATTTACTCGAAGCACACAAAGAAAATGAACTCGATTACAGCTGCCTCTGGGACATCGTGTTCAATCATAACTACGAAATGAAATAAAAATCTCAATGCTGGAGCTAGATGTTTTCAATACAGCATTCATTCAACTTCTTTCTTTGTGTTTGCATAGTTTCCCTTGCGTGATTAATGTCTTTTTACAATCCATTTTGAATCATGTTTATGAAACCCCAGTTCAGTTGTTCATAACACAAATCAAACCAGTAGTTTTAGTCAGTTGGGACATCACAAAAAAATCTCAAAAAAATAAAACTTCTGATATTTTAAAAAATCTATTCGTAAAAAATATTTTGGAATCCACAAATCGAAAAATGAAGTTGCCATGTAAAGAACTATGATTGGATGACCCAGAGCAATCTTATATATGCCCTTCGAAAACCTCCGAAGGTTTTACAAATTTTCTTTTTTTAAAAAACACAATGGAAAAATAAGCAAGACAATTTAAAAGTTTAATTTACACTAAAAACAGCTTAAATACATTTTTTTACCAATTTAAAATTTTTAATAAAAGCATAGAGATTGCCTTTTTTAACAATCTGAAGAGCTACATAAAGTTAGACGGCATCTTGCCCCTAAAGCCCTGGTAGCATGTACTCAACAGTAAACATGTGTTTAGTGCCACTTGCTGATCTTACTGAGAGTGCTATACGAAAATATACTTTGATTGTATTAAATATTTTCGTTGTTAACGTGAATAGTTAAAAAATGTCGAAAAATAATTATAATTAAAAAAATAATTTTTCTGCTGCCAATTTTTTTTCTTTTAACGATTTTCGGTTTGTGATAAAATCTTCTAAAATATAAAGAAGTTGATTTTTTCCTCCATTACTAACATTTTCTTCTGCCATCAGCCTAATGAAATAATATTTTTTTTATCAAAAAATATAATATTATTCTTAAGGATTTCTTTTTTAAATTAAATAATATAATTTCATTAACTTTTTTCACACAGCTTATTCTTTTTTGAAAATTTTAATTGATACATTGTAGCGCTATATAAATATCAGATCGCTCGGACACTCATAATGTTCGGACACTATCATTTTTCCGAAAAATAATTCTTTCTTAGGCCCTTAGGTAGGCATTCAGAAACTAAAAGGTCTATGGTGGTAATTATGGCAAATAATAATTGCAACTCAATTTCAATAATATTATTTAATTTCATTGAAATTAACTTAGACATATTATTATAAAAAAGTAAAAAAATCAAAATAATCATAGGAAAAATTAATGATAATAATAATATTATTATTCTTATTACTACAGGGAAAATTAAAAACTGCATTAATACATTTTTTAGATTTCGCTGGCATTCATAGCAAAATCGCAAAAATATTTCCAACTAAAACTAACTTGTCTGAGTTATTCTCTTAATTTTCGCTTTTTTATCATAGGTTTTATCGAGTTATTTCTAAAGATATTAAGTTGTATTTTTAAAAAAAGAAGAAAATGTTTGAAATATATTGCACATTATTTATTGCTTTAAATAATGTAATTTAAAATATAAAAATCTCATGTTAATATCAATTTTTTAACATTTAAAATGTATATTATTAAAAACCTATTTTGATCATGTCATAAAAAAGCGTCGTTATGAAGAAAGAAAATGAGAAAAAAACTTCAATACCTATTAATTGAGAATTCTTTGGCATTAATTGAAAAAATAATTATATTTTCGGAAATTTGAAAAACAATTATTTAAAAGTGTGCGAATATATTGGTATTTTACGTTAATTTGATTTGGGCTTAAAGTATTAAATGTGGAATACAGCGAGCGACGCCTTGAAAATTAGCCAATGATTTTATTCTTTTTGAAAATATAATTTTTACAATTATTCTTCCCCCTTTTTTTTGAACCGAATATTATGAGGGTAGTGTTTTAGTGGGTCAAAAATTTAGTGAAGTATATTTTTCAAGTGATAAAAGGGAATTTTCTTCTTTTTTATAGGTCATAAAACTAATACGGGTCCAAAATGTTACTATTATTATAAGTGCGCAATCAAAAAGCTACATGAATAATGAAACAATATGTGTTTTATATATTTTGAAATGTATTAAACTTAATTAAATAATTTTTTAGTTCATGAAAATTCCAACTATATTAATGGTAAAGAAGATCTAAATAGAATTTGATCAAGTCTGAATAACTCATAGAAAAATTATAATGAAAGCAAAAAAACTTTTCCTACTAGCAAGAAGGGTTGGTTTCAATGGAATATTATGTTACTTTTTCTAACAGAATGAAACCTAACGATGCATGTAAACCTCAATTAAGTCAAGAACGTATAAAAAAAGAACGCACAGAACGAAAAAAAGTTTGCAAAACATATAGAATTATTGGAGACAATCTTATCCGAAGTTAAAAATATCTTATTTGTCGAATAGACGAATCTGACTGAGTTGATTGAGACTCCAGATTCACATGCTAGATACACAGAAGCCCAAATGACCCACATTAAACAAAATTGTGACACATTTATTTTTATCTTTTTCACCCCTAAAAATACAATTTTTTATCATTGAAAGTCTCCCAAGCACTCATAAACGAATCAATTTTTTTCTATTTTTCTAAATTCTATAAAACCTGCGTTGTAGGGAGAAACGGCTGCAGAATGAGGCGAGTACGGCACTGAGGGGTCAACCAAGCACGCCTCCGTGCTTTCGTCTGCCCGTCGCTAATTAAGGCGCTTCTAAATCAAGCGTACGGAATCCCTGACTCTAAATCAATGTTGGTTTATTCGTCAATCGATTAGTGGCAAGTTGTGGTTTTTACTGAACCGCCCTGAAAGGTTGGATGCATGTTCTGGTTCGAAGCACGCTATTGCTTCACAGTTGAAGTTGAAACTGAGTTGAAGTTAAGGGTTAATTGCTGTTTTAAAAACTTCAACAATTGTTTAGAGAGGGAAGCTTGTCATGGAAAAATCACAATTGCACACTCTTGCGAGAAATTATGGAAAGAAAACACATCAATATTTACAAGAAAGGCTCTTACTTACGCTCAAGTTGCAAAATGCTTTTTAAGTTTAAAAAATCTAAAAATATTTATTTACATCTTCAAAAACAGTTTTTTGAAAAAGTACAAAATTTTATGGCTGTATGTGTTCTCGATGAGAAATGGAAATAAATCCAACAACAATGCTGGTTATGAAGCCAAAAGCGAGAGATCTGAAAAGAAAGAAGGATAAAAAACTAAATGAATAGCTGATGAGGTTAGTTGATGAAATGTACTAGTGGTAGAGTGGGAAGAAAAACCAATGTGAGGTTTGGGCTAAGAGAAAAACATTTAAAGAGATGGTTTAGAGAAATGGTTTAGAGAGATGGTTTAAAGAGATGGTTTAAAGAGATGGTTTAAAGAGATGGTTTAAAGAGATGGTTTAAAGAGATGGTTTAAAGAGATGGTTTAAAGAGATGGTTTAAAGAGATGGTTTAAAGAGATGGTTTAAAGAGATGGTTTAAAGAGATGGTTTAATGAGATGGTTTAAAGAGATGGTTTAAAGAGATGGTTTAAAGAGATGGTTTAAAGAGATGGTTTAAAGAGATGGTTTAAAGAGATGGTTTAAAGAGATGGTTTAAAGAGATGGTTTAAAGAGATGGTTTAAAGAGATGGTTTAAAGAGATGGTTTAAAGAGATGGTTGGTGTTGTAGACATGATGGGCTGAATTGATTATGGAAAGGTTTACGATTCAAAGAGCCATCACTAATCTCGTCAATTGATCTTGCCAAAGATGAAATTTTTTTAGGCAATACATATAATAAAAATAGGAAAAATAAAAATAGGAAAAAAATAGTAGTAATAATAATAATGAGAAGAAAAAAAGAAAAAGATACATACTAGATGTATATTTTCTTTTCATGAAAAATTCAGTAATTTCGTCTAAACCCTTCTAGTGACTTTCACACACCTTCAGTAACATGTTTGCTAAAAAATTATTTGCCTAAGAATTTTAACTATTGAAAATTTTTCCAGATAAAACCTATTTCAATAATAATTTTTTACAAATTTTAGTTTGAAAGATGAAGATAAGTTGTTATTGCAAGCAAACAAGAAAAAATACTTTAAAATTATAACTAGGACATAAAAAGTTTACAAAATAAAACTTTTTCATTTTACATTTAATCCGTTGTTACAGTTAAAAAGCGTGAACAGATGCTTCCAGTTATTTCACAGTTTGACTAGAAAGAATATATTTAATCTTTTTCTATTTTATTAAACTCTTTATATTCAAATACGCGTGAATCATGCCTTACACGATTTTACTGATTTTCAAGGCTCACGCAGAAATCCTGGTTACGTGTTTTGACTGTAACACACACTTTGACTGTAAAAAAATTTTTGACTGTAACGTATACGTTGTATATTTAAAAAAGAATGATTTGATATTTAACGCAAAATCAAAAAAATCTCACTTATCGGGGGGTGGGGGTTGAATTTCTTTTTGTAGTTTGGTGCAAACTCGTTGGAAACACTCGAGTAGTGCCAGCGATGCAGTTTAAAAGCTCTTTCGATTTGTATGTGCATCATTAAAATGATTTTTATGATAATAAAAGTTTATTTTTTTGGATTAATTAGTATTAAAATAATCGCTCAAATTATTTGCGTGCTTCATGACTTGTTGTGCTGGTAAGATGTTCCAAAATTCACGATTATCGAAGCATCTAAAACTTGAAATCACACTTTTATTGCGTTGAAGCACTTCAAAAGCATATTCTGAAACATTATACAGGCTTCATTACTATTGATGTATTCGTGTTAGGAAGCAGGGTCTGCTTTGTATCCGGCCAGGATAATGGCGTGCAATTTTTTAGACAAATTATATTATTCTATTGAGAGGGTTCTTTATTGAAAAAAAAGTAAATAAATAAATAAATAAACTCCGATCAATGATCATGGTGTCATATTTATATTTTTTTAAGTATTAATTAGTCATGATTAGTTAATAGTGACATAATTATTTTATAACTTATTTTATTAGCGAACTAAACGCAAACTGAATGACATTATAGAAAAAACAGATGACTAACAAACCTAGAGGTGGCTCACAAATAAAAAGACCGTTATGAAATATTATTAATTCAATGAATACTTTAATCTTTAATGTAATCAAACCGAAAGAAATTATTTTCTGCTGGCAATTTGACGTCAGATTACAGAATCTTTTTCTTTATTAAAGTTTTTTAATATCTATTTTTTAACAAATGCTTAAATAAAGTATTTCTCTTTATTCTTAGGAGAGTTTATTTTCACTGTGGTAATATTGTCTGTTGATATCACGAACTCTCCCATAAAGGCAAAACTCATATATCTCATGTCGTATATTTACTTTGGCCAAACAATTAGAAAATCACTATATGTCTCAACGCCAGTCTTTTATTTTATCTTTTTAAAAATCATAAAAAAATATTTATTTTCAAATGTTTTGATTTAATGACACCAACCATTACGGTAATTTATAACATTGTTGAGTACACTAAGACCTACTAATTTTTGTAACTAATTTTTAATACCGCAGTTTTTCATTAATTTCTCAAGCAGACATCCCAAGGCTTTAAGGTCTCATTTCCTCCCACATTTGCACTATCTCTGCCCTCCCGCAGTCTCTCCAGATCTTTCCAATCAACTTGGATATTACATCAAAGTCACTTTCCAATGTGATTAGTTATGTTATCGTTTTGAATAAATAAATAAATAGAATGTATTTAGATTGGTTTTGAGCCGATTTATTGGATATATTTGAATACTTTTTTGCTTCAATTTGGTAACTCGACAAAAATATTTTTAACAAACTGCTGAAAGAGAACAGTAATGTCATTAGTTATTGGCAAGTGATATTCTTTAAGCCCATTAAAGAAACCATTTACTATAGAGTTATATTAAAACATTTACGGGATTCGATCATTTGCAATTATGCGAGTTAATTCTATTAAATATTATTTAAAACAAAACCTAGCGTTTTTAATATTTAAACTTCAGTCCAGTTTAAAAACTTCGAGAGAGTTATAAAACTAAATGAATGATGATCGATCAGAAAGTGTTGATGGGCTTTTAATGGCCTTAATAATGCAATAAACAAAAATTTTGTTTTTGTTTTTATCATTAAAAATATTCACCCACAAACACTATTTTAGTTTTTATAATATGCATATTATGCCAAAACGCGATCTACAATTTTTTTCTAATAAAAAAAAATATTAATAACTTTTTGTTATACTTGATTTTTTAAATTTAAAAGTTCATCAAACTTGTATTCTAATTGAACACAATTTTTGTTTAAGTCATATGAAAACTATGCAATATATGCAATCTTACATTTCTCTTCAATTTATACAGTAGGGATGTGGCAGCGGTCCTGGATAACCATCGAGCCGGGGTAGTGATGAAAGTACACAATCAAATGGGTAGGGAGGATAGAAGGAAAGAGTGGAGGTTTGGAGGAATGCTTTATGCTGACGACATCCTAGTGACGGCGGAAAATGAAGATAATATGAAAATAATGTTAGAGGATGTACTGGAGGTGTTAGAGGAATATGGAATGAAACTGAATGAAGAGAAATCTAAAGTTGTGGAGCTGGTTGGTAATACAGGAATGGAAGGATGTCAAGAATGGGTAATTTGACGATACGAAAATGTGATGAGGTAAGGTATTTAGGATTAAAGCTTAAAGGGGGAAAAAGGGGGGATTTATCAATTTGGTGAAATTATGAAAAACGTTGGAAGCTTAACCGGCATGGTAAAATATGGAGCAAAAAAATCGGGGAGTCGTTTTATCGTGGGCAGGGAGGCATGGAAAAGCTTGGTTGTAGGAAAGATAATGTATGGGGTTGCAGCAGTTGGTTGGTCAGCTAAGGAGAGAAAGAAGTTAGAGGTTTTGCAGACTAAGTTTGGGAGATGGATATGGGGGGTAGAGACTAGTGTAAAAAATGTCGTAGTACATGGTGAAACAGCCTGGAGTACATTCTGGGAAAGAGAGGCTAAGGTCATGACAGACTTTGTGATTAGGACATTAGAGGGGAAAGATATAGTAGGAAGAGTAGGTAGAGCATGTATAGAGGAGATAGGTAACACATCTAAATGGTGGAGAAGTGTAGCCAACTTAGGAAAAAAATTTGATGTGAAGATTATGAGCCGAATGGTACGTGGAGGGAAAGGCCCACGAGCAAGAGTGTTTATGATGGGCGTTTCAGAAAGAGAGGTCGGAGGGATGGGGGAAAGGGAGCTGGTGAAGAGGATCCAACAAAAGGGAAGGGAGGAATGGGGGAATAAGATACAGGAAAGTGAAAGATTGAGAAGATACCGTGAGGAGAAGTCAGAAAGCAGGAAGTTGGAAAAATATGTAGATGGTTCAGATGGAGCGAAAGTTAGGATGATGTGTAGGGAGGATAGCTTGACGGTAAGGAATAATGAAATTGTGCGCTGGAAGTATGAGAAGGAGGATAGGAAGTGTGTTTGTGGGGAGGAAGAGAATGAGAGGCACGTTTTGCTGGAGTGTGGGTTGTATGAAGAGTGGAGAGAAGAATGGCTGACGGTTTGGAGAAGGGAGCGTGGAAAACAGGACCCGATGGAAGGGGTCCTTGGTTACCAGGAAGAGGATCGGAGGATAGAAGAAGTGGTGCTGAGAAGTGTGGGAGCGATCTGGAGACAGAGGGAGATGAGAGAAAGAGGGAGATGAAGAAGAAAAAGATATGAAGTGTCGAGACAAAGGCACTATAAAGAATAAAGACTAAAGACATTGTGTTTGGGGTATTAATAAAACGCATTTAGTGATAGTGGTGATATGTACAAATTTTTTCTAAAGTCCAAAAAAAGAGGAAAAACTTTAAAAAAGAAAAATTAACAAATTAGATTGGAAATGTTTACCCTTTCACTAATGAAAAATGCGTCGCTGGAAAGCCTTTAGGAGTGAAAAAAGAGGAATAAAATGCGCTTTAAACATGGTGTTGTAGTGTACTTTCATTCGATGTGGACGATGATTTATCCTGATCACAAACTGAACGCATTGAACTTTGAGCATTTTGAGATTTTTTTATATTCTGACATACAAGCTCTCAGGATGGATCTACAGCTATTCGGATCCATAATTGGTTCTCATTTCATCATCTGTTTTTTATATTTTTTATATTTTATTAGACCAAAACTCACAGTGAACCCAGTATACTCGAATTGTGTGCAGAATTCAAATAAATAAATGTAATTAAATATATTTTTTACATTTTACGATGAAATTACTTAATTATAAAGCTATTTCTGCGACATTTTATGTCGAGCCGGCATTAGTTTATCCAGAAGAAGGATGGGCGTCCTAGTAGAAAGAACCATGAAAGGCCGTGTAGATGGATTTATGGAGGGAGAGGGATGGGATTAAAATGTCGTACTTTAGACTTTTTATTGTTCGCTATTAAAAGTGAAACTTTTTAATAGAAAAATCATTCTTATTTAGAAATTAATTTTGTCTTATTTTATTATCCTATAAAATTAAACAAACAATGATTTTTGAAGTTTATCAAGATTGAGAGAGTTTTATTTTTTCAAGGGCTTTCCGGGAGAATATTTCATTTTCTTATAGTTTTTATTCACTGAAAAACTTATTTTATATTCAAATAGAAAACATTTCATTAAGCGAATTTATTTTTGTAATTCTTAATTAATCGAGATTCTTTTTAAGACACAAAAAGCAAGTTTTAAATTAAAACACACACACACACACAGACACACACACGCACGCACACACACACACACACACACACACACACACACACACACACACACACACACACACACACACACACACACACACACACACACACACACACACACACACACACACACACACACACACACACACACACACACACACACACACACACACACACACACACACACACACACACACACACACACACACACACACACACACACACACACACACACACACACACACACACACACACACACACACACACACACACACACACACACACACACACACACACACACACACACACACACACACACACACACACACACACACACACACACACACACACACACACACACACACACACACACACACACACACACACACACACACACACACACACACACACACACACACACACACACACACACACACACACACACACACACACACACACACACACACACACACACACACACACACACACACACACACACACACACACACACACACACACACACACACACACACACACACACACACACACACACACACACACACACACACACACACACACACACACACACACACACACACACACACACACACACACACACACACACACACACACACACACACACACACACACACACACACACACACACACACACACACACACACACACACACACACACACACACACACACACACACACACACACACACGCACACACACACACACACACACACACCACATAAAAACGCTTAATAAATATTTTTGGCACTTCAAAACTTATAAACTTTATTTCCCTTTTTACTTTCAAGGGAAAATGCATTAGCGTTGAATTTCCCGGCACTCCAGTTATTTTGCTCATGAGCACTTAACACCACAATAAATAGAAACAAAAATGTAGCACATTACTTTCTGTTAATGAATTTACCTTCCATACAGCGTCCTTTATGCGAGAGAATTATGATATATGCATTTATAAAGTCTACTTATGTTTCAAACAAAATATTCTAAATACACAAGTGCTAATCATTAAATTTACTTTGGCAGAGCAAATTACGCTTCCTGGTAGCACAGTAACCTTGGGTAACGACAAGCAAATGGGAAAGTTCTTGAAACTTACTCCTAAAACATCCTACTTTTCTTGTTTCATCCTATATTCAGGATGCAAGTGTTTCAATAATACCCGCCATTGAGACCTTGGCAGTGACATCCTGAACAGTTAAATCACCTTAGTTAAATCACCTTTGACGACATGTCGGCATCGTCGTCGTCCGCTGGGTTTACATGCACCCTTAATGCCGAAGGAAGGGAAGATTTAGACTAATCAAACATGTTTCAGATTGATCAAATAATGAAGCTTTTAAAATATTAATCATGATGATGGTTGCTTTGATGAGCGCTTAACATCGCAATAAAAAGAAACAAAATGATGACTCTTCCATGATGATGATGATGATGGATGGTGATGATAATGATGATGATGATGATGATGATGATGATGATGATGATGATGATGAGGATGATGATGATGATGATGATGATGATAAAGATGATGATGATGAAGCTGTGATGATGATGATGATAAAGTTGATGATGATGATGATGATGATGAAGCTGTGATGATGATGAGGATGATGATAAAGATGATGATGATGATGATGAAGCTGTGATGATGATGATGAAGCTGTGATGATGATGATTAGGCTGGTATTTTTCCATTTGTTTTGTAAATCCCATTCCAAAATGATTGCGTTTTCAGGAGCGGCAGCAAGTGCCTCATCCGTCATGATCACTCAGTCTCGCCTTCCCGACCGAACCAGTCCCAATCAGCCTCAGCATCCACTCTCGTGCCGAGGAAAAAAAAGGCCTCTTGACCTCTTATCCGCGCCCGCTCGATGATGATGATGATCATGATGGTAATGATGATGATAATGATGATTACGACGATGATGATAATGATGATTAAATGAAAAATTGTCTCGCTAACAGAAAAATAAAATTTCCACAAAAATATGATCAATAACCTACGAAATAAAAAAGAAAGATGATGGCCATATTAATAAGACGAATGGCAGTATCAACTATGAAACGGAACTTCCGGACGCTAAAAATCGTGCTGTAGCATCGATCAATTTATTTCTAATTGATCGCCTCGAAAATGCTGTTACAGCGATTAAATCATGGACGATGCAAAAGCCTTGCTTCCTGTCCGCTTGCATATCATTATTTCATCACAGGTTATCATCATCGTCGTTCGACAAATGAGAAAATATGTGCGCCATTGTGCTGAGTGCTTTTGCCATCGTTTCAATATCGCCAGATAATCAGGTTGGTTTTTATGTAGGCTTGGTATTAAGTGGCTAATTCGATGTTATATTATTAGAGTTTTTAATAGGTTTAATTTGATATTTTGGTTTAGTTGAAGTTTTTGAATAATGAATAATATTAAAAATTATATTCTATTAATAAGGCTCGGAATTGGAAAAGTTTGAAACATTTATTTACAAGCATATTCCTTTCTCGAAGATGCTAAGTGAGTGTAGAGTTTAAGAAGCGCAAACAAACACACACACATACACACGCGCACACACACACATACACTCC